>PVJH01013486.1:0-60188 GCA_004026705.1 Nesogale talazaci | reverse complement strand
TATTTGTAAGTTCATAGGTAACTGGTATGCATAAGCATGATTCTAAGCATAAATTAATTCACTGAATTCTCTCAACTGTCTACGAGGAAAGTCATAGTTTAATAACTCATTTTATTTTACAAGGAAGCAAAGTGCAGAGAAATACAGTAAGTAACCCAAGGCCAAACACTCAGGGGGTGCTGGGGCTGGATTCGAACCTTCTGTGCAGTTTGAGAGGCATGCTCAGAACCACACCCAGGTGCTTCATGTTGATCTGCCAGGCGTCTGGCGCCTGAATCATTCTCAACTCTGCAGTCTTGGAGGCTTGCACACCCTCCCTCTCATTCATTTTTATTATTATTTATATTTTAAAGTTTTTAAACATTTTTGAAGGCTCTTACAGCTCTATGACACTCCATACATCAATTGTATCCAGCATATTTGAACATATGTTGCCCTCATTATTTTCTAGAGATTTTATTTTCTATTGAGCCCTCAGTATCAGCTCCTCTTTCCCCACCCACCTACTCTCATGGTCCCTGGATAAGTTATTATTATTTTCATATCTTACACTGACCGCTGTCTCCCTTTCTCCACAGTTTCTGTTGTTTGTCACCTTGGTTGAGGCTGGGGTAGGTACAGTTATGTGTCAATCATAATGATAGATTCCTCCTTCCCTCCCTTTTCTCCCCACCTTCCAACTGCTCTCCTGCTATCACTATTCCCATTCCCATTCCATGTGCCGTGAGCTCTTATGTCTTATCTGTACCTGTACACATGCTCTGGTCTGACCTGACGTGAAAAGCAGGACTGAGGTCATGGTGGTGCGGGGTGAGGAAGCCTGGAGGAATCAGAGCAGTATCATGTGTTTCATCAGTGCTTTACTGCACCCCAATTGACTCATCCCTTCCCTGTGACCCATCTGCGTCCCATTCCCTACAGACGGGTTTTGTTTTTTTTGTGTGTTTTGTTTTTGTCTTTTTAGGCATCACTGCTGTCCGGTGGTGGGAGTAGGAGGCCCAGCCCCACTGCTGGAATTGAACCTCCATCCCAGTGGGCTGCTGTCCTGCGCACAACCACTATGCCACCAGGGCTCAGCCCCTACAGATGGGTTTTGGATCTCTGTTCTGACTCCCCTCATTGTAAACAATATGGTTCTTTGCTTTGCGTCTTCTGATGCCTGTTATCTGGTCCCTGTGACACCTCATAATCGCATAGGCTGGTATGCTTCTCTACCGTGGGCTTGTTGCTTCTCTGCTAGATGGCCGCTTGTTGAACATCAAGTCTTTGAGACCCCAGACGCTATATCTTTTGGTAGCTGGGCACCATCCACTTTCTTCACTACATTTTCTTATGCTCCCATTTTTTCAGCAATTGTGCCTGGAGAGTGAGCATCACAGAATGCCAGTGAGAACACAGTGTTCTTGCATCGGGGGAGGGCATGACTAACACACTTTTGGGAAGTGAAGCTATTTTGTAACATGCAGTGCCAGTGGATGTAGGATAGTGTGCTTTTGTGCTATGATAGTGTGCTATGGCATACAGACTGAGCCTTCATGTGAGTGTGAGTCCACAGGGTACTCTGGTTAACAAGAGTGCACATCATCATCATTGTCATGGACAGAGGCACCCTGGTGGCACAGTGGGCTACATATTGGGCTGGTCATCACATGGTCAGCAGCTGGAACCCACATTGGAACCCACCTCTCAGATGGAGAAAGAGGAGGTTTTCTGTTCCTGTGAAGATTTACAGCTTTGCGAGCCCCTGGGGGTAGTTCCACTCATTCTAGAGGGGCTCTCTGAGTGGGAATTATCTCAGAGGCAATGAATATGGTTTGGGGATTTGGGGGAGCAAGTGTACCCCCCAAGGCCAGCTGTACACCTAAAATTCCTTTAAAATAAAGTATATTCATAACTTAGCAAAACATGTAAGTGATTTGAAAAGCTAACCCATTCCTGTGGCTCAAGAGGAAGAAAGGAGCCCACCGCTGTGGAGCTGGTTCTGAGTCACAGCAACCTCGGAACCGGGCTCAGCTGCTCCACGAGGTTTCGGAGGGTGTCAGTCTTTGCCAGCACAGACAGCCTCATCATTAGACTCTGGAGAGGCTGCTGGGCTCAAACTGCTGACTGTGCGGTTAGCCGCCTCCAAGGCCACCAGGGGAAATATTTCTCCTGCTCTTGGCCCTTTCCAGAGATGGCCACCCTTGTCAGCGTCTTGCAGGAGCAATTCAGATGATGACGCACCGTGTGGAGGGCTCTGCCTTGATCCTTCTTTCCTGTCTCCTTGGAGGGCTCAGTGTGGAGATGCCTCCCTGATACCCGCCACTGTGTTACCACTCCCTATCCCCACGTGCCTTCTTTCATTTCTTTACCTGTGAAAGGCAGCTAATCCAGGTGTCTTTCCTATGGGAGGAGAGGAACGCATTTTGATTTAAAACAGAAAACAGAGTGTGGAAGCTAAGCCAGAAAGCGCTGAAGTGCCTGGCTGCTGGGGGCGAGCCTTGGAGCTGGGGTGTGCTGTGCCCACAGACCGCGAGTCATTTACCCCAAGAGGAAGCAATAGGGAGTGACCAAACCATGGACCCCCAAAACTCCAAAGTCACATGGATAAACATGGAGGGCTTGGGAGGCCCAGAGTAGTCCACTGGTTTCCCTCACACAGGTCCTCAGCAAAGTGGGGAGGGGGGGGGGGGGGGAGAGAGAGGGTGACAGAAAGCACTCCAGGGAGCACAGGAACCTGCATGCAGGAGGGTGGGGTGGGAGTGAGGGTGGGAGAGGGGCCTGCCAGTCAGGGAGCCTCCAGATTCCTCACTACAATGATAAATAATGGACAAGACCCTGAGAACACGCTTTGTGGATTCTGGGCCTTGGGGGCCTGAGATGTGAGGGGAAGAAGCAAAGTAGTTCTCTCCATGAATTTGTGGCACAGCTGGATTCCAGGGACCAGAATCCCTAGGTGGCAAACTGAATTAAGTGCTCAGCTACTCCCTGCAAAGCTGGGTAGTTTGACTCCACCCAGAGGCACCTTGGAAGAAAGGCCTGGCGTTCTTCTTCGGGAACCATGTATGATGAGTGCAGGTTCCTCTGAAGCCCTCATGCATGAGGAGTGAGAGCAGCCTTCCCAGCAGCAGGTTGGCAAAGTCTCAGGTGGCTGTGCCGGTGTCTTGGTCAATCTGCTGCAGGCTGCACCTGCTGTGGGGCCCTCGAGCTCGGCAAAGGTGTCCCTAACCAACAACTGGGGCAGGAGGTGTCTTTGCTTGTCACCCTCAACTACTCTCTCCCCTCCCGGTCATTATTCACTGTGGACAAACACCCGCAGATCATCTTATCGTCTTAAAGGGCCTGCTCTCGACCTCAGTGGCCTTTCCAGAGAACCTCTGCCAGCCACCCTCAAGTGACTTCCAACTCATGCTGACCTCTGCACGTGGGTTGCCATGGCTAATTTTACAGAAGTGGATTGCCAGGCCTTTCTTCCAAGGGGTCTGCAGGCAGCCTTGAACTTCCAGCCTTCCAAGTGGGAGTGAATGATTTAAACCTGTGTACCACTTGGGAACTCCGTTCCAGAGCAGAAGTTATGTTCGCTCTCCTGGATTCCCATCTTAGTTGTGTTTGAAAAAAATAAGCATTAACATGACCTTAACCTTTTCGCCATTTTATGACTATTAAAAACATTCTTTTTCTCCAAATGACCCCTAGAAACTCCCACTATCTAATAATTATCAGAAAAAGAGAGGGGAAAGATAAAGGAATGATAGAGGTGAGATAGAGAGAGAGAAGGGAGAAGGAAAAACCAAAACAAAACAAAAAGAAAGCCACAAGAGGCAGGGACGCTCTGCTTTGTCAGGGGGAAGAAAATAAAGAGGAATCAGCCCGGCTTCAAAGGGCGCATTTCCATAATTGCCCTGTAACTTGGGCAAAATAAATCTGAGCGGCTGAGAAAAGCACAATCTCTCAGATGAGTGCACGCCGAAGGCCCCGGAGGGCTGTGGGCCCACTTGTTAGCGGCCTGGTGCAGTGAGAGAATGCGGCCTCAGCACCACACAAAAGCCATGAAATCACAGCCTGCCCTGCCGGCCTGCGCACACTTGCGCACACACTCACACGGCCTGGTCACGTAGTGCGGAAATAAATAGGTGCGTGGAGGAGCTGGCAGCCACTGGGTGCTAATTACGAGGGGAGACCCATGCCCGTGTTGCTTTCATCTGGGAAAAGCTCCCCATAACCCGCTCCTGACACAAATCCCCGAAGAGGAGGCTCCAATGTTCCACAGCCCTCCAGTTGGGAGGGGCCCGAGGGCCACACCCCCTGCCCCCCAGGGAAGATCCCGCTGCCAGAAGTGGGGTGGGAAACCCACTCTCTGTTGCCCTCCCTGACTGGTGTTTCTTTCTTCCAGTGGGTTCTCTCTTGGCTCTGCTTTACAAGGTCAAAGATTTCTACAAACAAAAATGAGCCAGCGAGCAGCAGTGTTTTGTTGCCTCTCTCAACAAAGCTGAGAAAATTTGTTGATTTGTGATTGTCCTAAACACCCCCATTTCCATGCCTCTAGGGCTTCCCAACGATGACATTAGTGACATTCTGGGCCTGCTCATTATTTGGTGTGGACAGTCCTGGGCACTGTAGGGCACTTAGCAGTCTCTGCCCCTCCAGCTACCCACTAGATGCCAGAAACAACCCCAGTCAGGACCATCAAAGAAATCTCTAGACTTTGCTGACTCTCCCTTGGGGGACAGTAAAGGGGGGCACAATATCACCCTCTACCCTCAGGACCCTGTGCAGGTCCTCGCTTTCAGCTCTCCAACTTGGCCATGGCCTCAGGTGGCCCCTCAAACCAGGACGGCCTTCAGAGAGGCTCAAACTTCCAGACTGAGACTGAGACTTCAGAGGAGACTTCCAGCAGCTGCCTCAAAGCTAGATTGGTTACACAAGAAGCCAAACTCTCATCCTTTGGCCCTGAGTCGATTCTGACACCCAATGACAGGACAGCATCGAGGAGCACTGCCCCACGGGGTTTCTCAGGCTCAAATCTTTGTGAGTATCTGCTCCCATGGAAGTACTGCAAGTTCAAGACGATCTCCTTTGGGCTAGGTGCTAAGCATTTAATGGCTGAGCTGAGAGATGGACACTTTTAATCTGATCAAACTGGGGGCCTGCAGCCGCTGTTAGAGGCTAATGGTAAGGGTCAGAAGGCAGTATCCAGAGAGGGTATGAGGTCCCCTTGCTCCATGCCGCCCTGTCCCACACTTCACTACTCCTAGACAACATTCTGCTGGGATTATGTGCATCTATTCCAACCTCTTCCATTTTGCAGACCATGAATGTGGGAACCTAGAAAGAGTCTGTAACTTGCCCTCGTCAAGTGGAAGCCAGCCCTAACCAGAGACACAATGTTTACCCAGCTACATTGACCCATTTTCTATCCATGGAAGTGGAGGGGATATGCAGGCAATGGTTTGATGGTACAGAAGACATTTCCAGAACACAATTAGACCTAAAGTAAGCTCTTGACAGAAACTCCCAACAAACCAGGAAGGTTATCTGACATCCAATGTTCACGCAAACATTCGAGGCCCCTCCCTAGTCTTCGAGAACTCTGGCAGGTGGAAGATGGTAAGCCCCCAGGCCCGCCCTGGTCACCAGGTACCCAGAGAACAATAGCCCTTGAAGTGGACCCTGTCCTCTACCTCTCCTGGTTAGGGGAGTGGGTAGGAGTGTCCCTTCCTCTCCTGCCACCTCCTCTGCATTAGGCCTCCAGCTGCCCAGTATTTCCCTGACAATGAATTCAATTGGAGACCGTTAATGTGCCAGTCCCAGAGGTGGGCAATCACTTAGGGAGATAATCTTATTCTCCTCTGTCTCCCTGGCTCTGAGAAACTCCCCTCCCCCCTGGGCTCCATGCAGATAATGAGGGAAGCGGTGACACAGTCCTGCCTCTGACCTAATTGATTAGCCCCACACACCTTGGAGTGCTTTGCATAACTAGTCCCGACAGCAGTAGCCCCTTCCAGGCGGTGATTGACATATTTTATTTCTAATTGAAGCTTAATCAGGACCAGGGATGGGATTCCCATCTTCAGTCTCTTTCTCGTGCAATCTCCTTTTCCTGTTAAGTTTTAGGATCCAGCAAAAAACAAAACAAAACAAAACAAAAAAAAAACGAAGCTGTTTCAGGGCAGGGAGAGGGGAGTTGTTGAGGGGGAGCTTTGAAGGACAGGCACAAGGGGTGGGGAGGACTCTGGGGGAGATCCTGGGGAGAAGATGAAGAAATGAATGGAAATGAAAACTGGGAAGGTGACTTCTCTTTTTTCGTTGAAAAGCGTCTGAGATATTTTTTGTTTTAATGGCCTCCTTTCATTACGTGGGCATGGGCGTGGGGCGCCAGCGCTTGTGGGAGTGGGACTGGGCGTGCTCTCCGGGAGGAGGGCCGGTTCACATACATCTGAGCCTTCCTCCAGAATGAGGTCCCATCCCTGGCCTCCACCTCTCGAATGTGAGGGCCAAAGAGCTGACAGAACTCCATGAAGAGAGGTCCCCCTCCCCCCAAAGGACAGGCAAGCCTCTGGGGCCGGCCCACACCCACCTCCCTCTGAAAACGCTTCCAACTGGGCAATCACGTCCATCTTCACGACCCTTTCTGCCTGCGCTTTCCCGGGTCCAGGGGTACCATTAGGGTGGCAGATACCTCCTGGTTTTATTTTACTTGGTAATGGGAAGACTGGGGCTTCTTACTGTGTCAAGAGCTCAAGGAGTGGGGAAGAGGACTCCCCAGTAGGGACTGTTTACACCCGCTACCACGTGTGTCAGCCCTGGGCGTGTTTTATCCCTCATCCTTACAAGGGCGCTGCAAATGAGGTGTCATTATTCTATTTTGCAGAGGAGGAAGAGCACAGAGAAGTTAATTATAGATCCCAGGTACACAGGTGCACCCGAGCTACTGCTAGATCCGGAGTCGGGCTAGGCTTTCAGGTTGGCCTTGTTCAGATATCCATTGTGCTACTACCCAGAAGTCCACGGTCTGGTCCTGGGCACCTGGTCTCTGAAGTTCAAGGCTCAGACATCCCACTGTGGGGGAATCACATCTGCTCCATAGCCTGCCTGGAAAGAGCATTTCTAAATCAAGTGAGTTCCTAACAGAGCTCAGAGCCCATGGAGTCTTGGGCTAGGGCTGGGGCCTGGGGCCTGCTGCCAGAAACAGAGGGGGAAAGGGGGCCCCAAGAGAAGTCTGGCTGCTGGGGAAGGGGCTGGAAGGTGACTCAGACTGTGGATCTCTGTCTCTACTGGCCCAGTCTTTTGTGCACTCCTCTGGGCAGCAGACAAGCACAGGGACCCCCACCCTGGGCCCTGGGCACCACTGCAGCCACCCAGACTCAGTGGGAAGAAGGTCAAGTTCAACCAGGGTCAGTCCATCCCTGGTCCCATGCTTCTGCTTCTGTGGGGAGCCCCAAATAGTACCTTTGTGGCTTTGGGGTTGAGAACTGTGTCCAAAACTCCCAGGGGAACTCACCCTACCACGATGGCCCCTTAGCTTCTGATTGCCTGGTTATCAGCAGACAGCACACCTTGGGTCACTGTTCCCTCAACTCTTCAAGTCCAAGTGGAACTAGACCTCAGAGAGGCCAAGCACCCAGAAAGGGTGTGAAGTGCGGCCTGGCTGAGAGGCCAGGGAGGCAGCCCTTCTGTCCTGTAGAGGGAGCTCCAGCTCCAAATTTCCCCACTCCCTCCCCAGGACAGTCCTGGCCACCCCAGGCCCGCCAGGAGCCAGTGGCCTGCTCCCAGGATTGCTCTGGGCCGCATCTAGGCCAGGCATCAGAACCACCGGAACCTCAGAAAGCAGCCCATTCCATGGCCACTGGGAGAACCCCCTGGATCCTGGAGGAGAACCCCTGGGTGCAAAGACTCCATAGATGGTATCCGGACCAGCACCCCATTCTGGCACAGCTCTATAAGTTACTAGGGAAAACTGAGCCCCTGGAGCCCCCCCGTGGTCCACAGCCCTAAGGAGGACTCTGGCATTGCAGTGTGGTTGCAGAGGGAATTTGGTGCTGGGCTAGCACTTCCTGCCCCCAGACATTGAGAAGGCCTCAGCTGTTCCTATCAAAGAATGGGGCCACTGCCCTGAGGGCCAAGGTTGTAGCACCTTCCCTAGGTTCTTTGCTAGGCACCAGAGGTGGCCCCAGGGCCCTGTGAAGCCACTGGTGAGGCAGTTTCCAGCTCACCGTCAGTTGGGGTCCTGTCCGATTACCCACCCGTCTCCTCCACCTTTTCTCTCCTGCGCCCGAGGTGTGTACACTTCCATCGTGTCTTCTGCGGCGGCCCAGTCGGGCCACTTCCGTGCCACCTCTGTCCTGCCTCTTCTCTTGTTCTGCTGCTCCTTGGCGACTCTTTAACCGTGGGGCAGGGGAGTAGTAAAAAAACCACCAAACACAGTCGTCCACGGGCAGACAGGAGAGTTATACTCAAAGTGGCAACAGCTCATTTATTTAGCCAAAAATAGATACTTTCTTGTACAATTTGGTTCACACATATGTACATTTTTCTGTATGTACAAAAAAGGGTGGGGGCAGGCATCCTTATTCTCATGGAAAATTGAACCACCCCCGAAAATCAAACAAACAAACCTCACAAACTCAGCTAGTGTGGGGTACAGAAGCGACTTGGGAGGGCTGGGGGGCACTTATTTTATTTCTTTTTCTTTATCTTTCCTTTTAGGTCTTCATACACGGACATGCATACAAGGGCATAACTGTACAGAGTGAAATTTTCTTTTTTTTTTTTTACAATCATTACAATTAAAATTTTTGTTATTTCTTTTAAGAACTAGGATGACGAGAGAGCCGACAACACGAGAGCGGCGTCCAGGTGGTTCTGGGGCCTGGAAGAAAGAGACAGGGGTCGCAAAGTACATGAGATGTCGGGCCATGAGGGCAACCCTACCGGGGACCTGGTGGGGGCTTGAGGTGTGCGTGGGGGGCATCGGGTAGGGGCACAATGTACAAGGATGACCAGTGGCAGATATACTCTTGGGATTGACTGCAAAATGGACTAGAATGGTCAGGATCTGTGGTTTGGATCTGAAAAGAAATACGAATGACCGGGATAGTGTTACAGATGGGCCTCGACCGACATGCCTGGGCTTGGGCCAGGGTGCCCGTAAAAGCGACCAGAGCATATTTCAATTTTTTTTTTCAAAAAAGCAAGTCCCACTCGAGATTTTCCCAGGGGGGCAAAAGCATACATCTGGCTCAGAGTTCCTGCTTTCCCTCGCTTGCCCTTCTCCCCATTCCCACAACCTCGGGGTCTCTTACCGCCTGGCCACTGGCTGGAAAGCCGTCTTGAGCAACTTTTTCTCCACTTCCAAGGCACTACAGCAATCTAAGGGGAATGGGGGAAGAAAAGGACCTTTTAAAGCTCTCCTTCTGATGCACAGGGCCTGGGGGCGGGTGAGGGGAAGCAGGAACAAATGGGCCCCCTGCACCAATGCGCTGGTGGCCTACCCAACTCTGCTAGCCTGGAACCGACCCCAGAGGCCCCCTCTCCGCCCCCTCCACACCCAACTCTCAGCAATCACCTGTTCCGCCCTCAGGCTCTGCGGACCGAGCAAAGGCGGCAACGGGGTGGCCTGCGGCTCCGGGAAGTCCCAGCAGGTGCGGAGGAGCCGAGCCCAGTAGGGAGAGTGGGTGCGGGCGTGGGCCGGGCGGCGGGCCTGCGAAGGGCCGGTTGGTCCAAGCTGGAAACTTGCCCAGCGGCCCCGAGACGAGTCTGTGAGCCGCGGCGGCAGCCGGTGAAAGCTGTAGGGCCGGGGTCGCTACGGCCGCACCTGGGGGAGACCCGCCGCTAGCGCCCAGAGGCGAACGGCGCGGGTTGTCCGGGCTTGTGGCTGTCTCAGCCAGGGACCAAATCTTGGGCTTCTGCAGGGAGGAGGCGGCCGCAGGTGCGGGACCACAGGGGTCCAGGCCCACAGGGGGTGAGGGAGGAGATGGCGGCGCTGGAGGTGGGGCAGGGGCCAGACTCAGGACGGGCAGTGGCCGCTCCTCCGAGCTCTCAGAGCTATCGTCCGAGTCGCTATTTTTGGAGTCCGAAATGGGGCCCAGGCCCAGGTCTCCGTTTCTGCGCGTGGCCTCGGCCAGGGCCAAGTCAGGCCCGGCGACCGCGCCGTCTAAGTTCTCCAAATCTATCTCCTCGTCCTCTTCGTCTTCGGCCAGGCCCTCGCCCCCCGGGTCCTCTTCCTCCCCCACGAGCTCCTCCTCTTCCAGCTCCAGTTCTCGTTTGCAGTCCTCTTCATCCTCTTCCTCGTCCTCCTCCTCCCGCTCGCTCCCATAAGCGTTGCCCTCCTCGTCTGTGCGGCTGCGGGGAGCCCACGTCATCTTGTTCTCCTTCTTGAGGCGCCGGCGCGCGTTGGCGAACCAGGTGGACACCTGGGTGAGGGTCATCTTGGTGATGATGGCCAGCATGATCTTCTCGCCCTTGGTCGGGTAGGGGTTCTTGCGGTGCTCGTTCAGCCAGGCCTTGAGGGTGCTTGTGCTCTCCCGGGTGGCGTTCTTGGGACGGGACGGGTCTCCAAACTGGTATTGGCCATACGGGTAGAAGGCGGGGTGCGGGTGTGGAAACGTGGCGGTGGCGGTCGGATGCTGGACCCCGGGACTGTCCTTCAGCTCATACTGCGCGCCCTGTACGCACACGGAGAGGCAAGGGGATACGCGCGGGAGGAAGTATGGGTGAGCCCCTGCAGTCGCCGACTCCACCTAAGCTCCCGACCCGCCGGGCCCCGCTCCACTTCCGCGCACTCCTTTCGCGGGGTACCGGCGTCCCAACCCGCCCCACCCCCGGCCGTTCCCGGGGCGCTTACCAGCTGCGGGAAGATGGGCAGTTCCGCGGCGTAGGGCAGGAAGGCGCCGTAGCTTTGCGCTGCTGCGGCGGCCGCGGCGGCCGCGGCGTAGGGCGCCCCGTACACGGACGAGAGCACGTTGGACAGGGTCCCCGAGGCGGCCAGCTCCGAGGCTCCGGCGCCCGGCCCGCCCCTGGCCCCTGCACTGCCGCCGCCGCCGCCGCCGCCTCCCGCGGCCCCTGGGCGCTCGGACGGGTAAAGCGGGCGGATGTACTGGTATCCGAGCTGGGGGAAGGACATGGTGGCCCGCGGGCCCCCGAGGCCGCCCAGCTCAGCTCTGCCTGCGGGCTAGGGCGCGCATCGGGGGCTGGGCCGGGCAGGGGCCGCTCTGCCTCTGGCGCGCGGCGCTCGGCGCTCGCCTATTGATCTGCTCCGCGGCGGCGGCGGCGGCGGCGGCGGGGCGGCGGCGACCGAGAGCCAGGTCAGGTCCGAACAGATTGGCGGAGATTCCTGGGGCTCTGGACTCTGATTGACATTTCCACGGGGCGGCTAGCCCCTCCTCTCTGCGCCGCGCTCCCTCCTCTCGGCCGCCGGAGCTGCTTCTGCCCGCGCCTCGCTCCGCGCTGCCCGCTGCTCCCCGAGCACTAGCGCCTGGCTTCCTCGCCCTCCTCTACTTTTCGCCCGCCCCCCCGCCCCGGGTCCTTCCTCTCCCTCCCCGCGTTTCTGCGCGCCGCCACCCCCACTCCCACCCCAGGGTCGCTTTCGTTCCTTCGTGCTCCGGGGCTCTTCTGGACGCTAGGAAACTGTCCTCTTCTCTCTCTCTCTCTCTCTCTCTCTCTCTCTCTCTCTCTCTCTCTGGTTACCCCCTCTCGGATCTCTCCCCTCTTTCTTTAGCTTTTATCTCTTGTGCCTCCTTTCTCTACTCCGAAGCCCTTCCCACCCCTGCCCGGGCCTCCGCGTCTCGTGCAGAGGTGACTTGGAGTGGTGGACACTTGGGTTGCTGAACTGGGGTGTGCGCGTCCGTGTCGGTGTCAGTGTGTCCGTCCCCGCCCTCCCCCACCCCTTCCCAAACCTCGGGTCTGACGTCGCGGCCTCTTATTCGACTTTTCCTCCGGTCTCCTGCCGAAGTCGCCAATCGCCTGGGCGCCTGGCGGGGGAGGCCGCCCACCCCCGCGGATCCTGGGCGCGCGCGGGGCGGGACAGGGTAGGGGCGGGAGTCCGGGCACCACCGTCCCTTCCCTCCTCTCGGACTGGAGCTGGGGGAGAGAGCGAGGCCCGGGGACCGGGCGGGGACGGAGGTAGTTGATCCCGGGTCAGCTTGCCAGCCACTCCCCGCTTCCCGCCCCTCAGTGCCTCGCCCGGGGCCGTCGCACCGGACCAGAGTCGCTTTCCACCGCGGTCCTGGACAGAAGCTGGGTTCAGCTCTGCCAGGGCTTTCTTCCAACCCCCACCTCGAGACTTCTGGCCTCTGTCGGTAGAGGGGAAGAGCTAGAAAAGTGCGCTCTGATTAGGCTTTTGACTTGGTAGCCGCTTCAAAGAGGAGTTGAAGCCGCCCCTATCTGAGGAATCAAATCCTGCAAAGACCGGCATGAACGCTGCCTCTGGTTTCGGACATGAACTCCCAGTTAGAAATGGCGGGCTGGGCTGCAGGGTGGATGCTTCAGGGGTTCTAGGGATCGGCTACTGGTAGGAAGGGCTTGCCAGCGCCCCAATCTCGGAATGTAGTGGGGGAGGAGCCCGGGAGGTGGCCCCAAGAACTTTTGGAGTGCGCTTCCAGAAGTTTCTATAGTGACACTTTCAGTCCATGGAGATCTTTCTTTCAATGATCCTCTCTCCGCTCTCTGGTGCTTATCAGCCAGATTTCTTTCTGTGGGGGGCCTCATACTGCCCCGGGTGGTAGAGGAATCGAGATTTTTTACTTTCTTGGTGAAATTTTCCTCAATCAAACCCGAACCTCAGGATCCAGGCTCCCATCTTCAGGGATTAGAGCTCGCAGCCCACAGCGATATGGAAAATTCCCAGAATTGCAGCGGTTGGGGGGCTAAGGATTTTAGGCCTCTGCAGCGACCCATGGTCGGGCCTGCCCCTTGAGGGCCGCTGGACGCCACCGAGGCAGCTATCCAGCCGCTGATGGACGGCCTCTCTGCGCTGAAAGATCAAGGAATAGAATCCGAATCCAGCCGGAGTGGACAGATCTTTGAGGACCCCAAGGCCAGCAGTGAGAGATGCACCCGCTTTTGGCGGGCACTCTGTATTGATCTCTCCCCCATTTTCAAGGCTCATCCCAGTAGTTGCGGAGGGGGTGGTGGGGAGAGGCATCCAGTACGTGTGAACTCAAGAAAACTAGGGGCAGACAAAGGAAAGTCAGGGGGTGACCGAGTTTGAGGTGGGCCAGAACAGCTTCTCCCTGATCTCCAGCCCCTCGGACCCTGCCGGGTGCCTGGCTTTAACCTTAGCTGGAGCCTCGCCCTAGGGGAACCATCCCCGGCCACCCGGCCTCGGAATTTTTCCCAGGAGTGGGGAATTCGTTTCCGGTTAAACCTTTCAGAGAATGCCTTAGGGACTCTTGGGCTGGTCCTCTCAGGGGGGCTAAAAAAACCCTTTTGTGTTCCTAGGTGTCAGTCCTAAGCCTCAACTGCCCCCAAGTCCCCGTGTTTGCATACAATAGTGACTCCAACGTGGGCGGAAACCAGAGCTGGAATTCGAGGGGTGGGGGTGGGGGTGGGGTTGGGAGGGCTAGGGCTGAGCAGTAAGTGCGCGGCTGCAATGCCCGACATCTAATTTAGTCCTGGGAAGGTAAAGGGGGGAAAAAACCGATAATGAGCTTCGAAGATGAAGATGCTCCTTCCGCATTAGCCAGCTATCGACCTGGTTGCTTCACACTGCGGGGAAGGGGGAGGGGAGAGGCATGGCTGCGCTCGGTGAACCCACCTCGGGGACTCTGGTGGGCTCTCTGCCTGGGGGCTGAATCTCTCCACCCAGTCACGGACGTCCAGAGCTTGGGCTCGCTAAATGGTACCCCTCCCAGCGCTCCGAACCTAGGCCAGAAGAGGCCCCATCTGATCCCCTGGTCTCCAGGTGGGCACAGTCGGGCCCAGATGAAGGGACGCACTGCCCATGTCAGGACTAAGTGTCCCAGGCAGCTGGCCCCAGACGGGGCGGTGGCGCTGGCTCCCAACTGAATCCAATGGGTGATGCAGGTTCCAGGCTAAACTTGGGAATCCTAGGGCAGTTTCAACCTAACCCTAGGAATTGGGGTAAACTGACACGCCTACTGACACGCAAGGGGAAAAAGTAGATGCGGGGGACGTTGATCTCGGAAGACACGCGCGCACACACAAAAATGTGCCTTACGTGGGAGATGATCATCTTGCTGTGTTCCAAACATTCCGGAGCGCAGAGCGTTTCAGAGTCTCACTGCGGCCCACGATGCCGGGAGCGTGCGGAGCCAGCGACCAAAGCACAAGGTCTGGATGCGCAAGGTAGCAGAGACCCTAGGGGTGCTGGGTGCCCGAGGCTGGTCAGACTCAGGGTGTGCACCATGCACAGCACGAGACCGGGAACCACTAGGTTCCTTAATGTCCACTCTGGGACCGGTCCTATGATGTGCCTGCGTCCCCATCAGAGGTGCTTTTCCAGCGCTGACTCTTTCTGCAGAGGCCCACCTTCGGTCGGAACGACCAGGCCCTGGTGGCAGTGCGGGACAGAGAGTCCTCCGCTTCCTGCCAATGCCGCTGCGCGCTTCCCGTCCCCCCTCCCCCCCCTCGGGTTACAGGTTAATGAAATGCTCGTTTTCCTCAGTCATTTGTTTTGTTTTCCTGCAAAGTTCTGATAAGTAGCTAACCAACGAAGCTTGTAATTACAATCTTACAGAAACCGGGCCGATCTGTATATAAATCTCACCATCCAATTACAAGATGTAATAATTTTGCACTCAAGCTGGTAATGAGGTCTAATACTCGTGCATGCGATAATCCCCTCTGGATGCTGGCTTGATCAGATGTTGGCTTTGTAATTAGACGGGCAGAAAATCATTATTTCATGTTCAAATAGAAAATGAGGTTGGTGGGAAGTTAATTTCTCTCCGCTCTGTGAAGCGTAGACAAGAATTTAATGATTTAATTACAGTTGTAAGCCCTTTCCATGAGACTTAAATTGAGCTGAGAATATTTTTTTCCTTTTCTCTCTCTCCCTCTCTTTCGCGTTCTCTCCCTCCGCTATTAGCAGCCTCGCTGACGCCAGAGGTGGCCCAGCGGTGTCCACACCCGCAGAGATTCCTATTTGGTCAGGAAACGGATCAGATTGTCCTGGGCGACTCAGGCCAAGGACCCCAGAGCCTCTGGGTGGAGAGCTACCACCCCCATCAGCTGTCCCGGCTTCGGTTTGTCTGGAGAAGAGACCGGGAAACTTAAGGGAAACTTTGCCAACTGCCTTCTTTCGATCTCCCCCAAGGAGAGGACATTGCAGCGGTTGCGGAAGAGCGGCGCTCGCAGGGTGGGTGGCAGACCAGGCCTGGGTTCTGGAGAGTGGACCGCGCTTCCCCAGGAGTCTTTGCTTCCGGGGCGGCTCCTGGAGGTCCCAGCGGCAGGAGACACACAGCGCCCAGAAGAGTCCGGATTTAAAAGCCTGGCCCTCAGAGCGAATTAACAGTATTTTTATTTTTCTCTCCAGGATGAACCTCTTTCCACTTGACCACTCCCCCTTCCTTGCATCCTTATCCCTCTAACCATAGACTTTCTATCCATTTGATTTCGTGGTCGGTCGTTTTTTGTTTTTTTTTCTTTCCTCCTTCCTTTATTCTTTTCTCTTTTTGTTGCAACGACGTTTTAGATCATTCTTCTCATTCTGCTCTTCCCCTTCTCCCCTAGCGCTTTTTCCTGCTAGCTCTCCTTTCTTGTTGGTGTGTGTCTCTCTCTCGGATTTTCCTTTCCCATCTTCATTCATTTTTCATACTGTCTGTTTCTCCTTGCTTTCATCCTAACTCTTCCCTATTTCCTGCATCCGTTTCTTTGTCTGTCTGGGTCTCCTGCCCCCGTGTCTAGGCTTTCTTTTTCTTTCATTCTCTGTGATTTGCAACCTCCACCCCCCACCTCCACCCTGGCTGTGCCTCCTTCCTTCCCTCCCCCTATCCAGCTCCAGACTACAGAAAATCCAACTACTTTGCCTTATTGGACACAGAGGAACAGAGCCCTGTGAGGGGCTTGGTCAGCATTGCGCACTTCTTCATGCATATTGAGGAGGGGGTAAAGAGCCTGTTTGCATTGTTGCCTGGAAATGCTGCATTTTCAGCCCCCTTTCTGAGCTGGCATGGTGCTGTGACCAGAGAGAACTCCCCAGGAGATGGGCCCTGGGCTTGCTGGGGGTTGGAGTCCAGGGCAAGAGTGATCTCACTGCTGGCTTCTCTCCCCTTGTTACCAGAAACCTTGTTCCTGGAACCCCAGCCTAGCTCAAAACCTTGCTTCAGTGCCTCCTGCCCAGGAACACTAGGAAATTAGAGACTGATAATGTCCCATAGTGGCAATAAATTGAGATTCCCAATAACCTATCCCCAGATCAAACACAGCCATGCTGTGTACCCACCTCTGATGGCTTCTGCTTAACCTCGGAGAGTGCTGGGATTACTTGTCCAGGAAATGTGAGCCTCAGAGACAATAAAGTCCCAGAGGCAGAGGAGTTTCAGTTTAGGAGATAGGACCCAAAGGCACTCTTGGAAAGGCCTGTTTATGAAAACTTTGATAGTGGGAACTCTGACCTGGTCTCAGAGGGGAAAAAATCGGAGCTCCAGATTGAGACCCAGTCCCTGGGTTTTAAATCTTTGCTCTAATTCTCCCAGTGGTTACAAGCTGGGCTGCTAACTGCAAGTCATCAGCTTTCTGTGGGAGAAAGAAGGACTTTCTGCTCCTTTGAAGAGTTAAAGTCTCAGAAGCCCACAAGGGCAGTCCCCCCCTCCACCCCCATCCTACAGGGCCACTATGAGTAGGGGTTGACTTGATGGCAGTGAGGTTTTTTTCTTTTCATTCTTTCTTTTTCGCTCTTCTTTCTTTCTCTTGGTTCTCAATCAAAAATGTCAGAACTTGGCTTATTCTAGAATTGTTAAGTGTCAGTTTCCCAAACTTAGAGCTTTGCACTACTGCCCATTATCTTGACTATTATTTATGTAACATTACCCCACCTTTTATAATCAGCTTATTATAAAACAAACACCTTAATATATGATTCTGAAAAGAAAACTTGAGACTAACTACTGTGAATGGAAAAGCAGCCCTTGCTCACTGTAAACAGACATTATAAAGACAAGGATGACTAAAACCAAGCCATGCTAGTACAATTCAGGGTGTGTTGATTACTCTGGTGAGGCTTCTAGAGGGGAGTGTGTGTGTATGTCTGTGTGTGTGTGTATGTCTGTGTGTTAGCAAATGGTGGCAAGGTTGAAGTTTGACTGTCTGAGAAGAAAGGGAATAACTGAAAAGGGAATTTTTCCCACTATTTGATGTTAATTAATTCTCTATCTCCACACTATTTAAAACCGTCTTGAAGACCTTAAGTGATGTACTGATTTAGAGTTTGTACGTGCTGTGTTTTGTTTGTTTCCCAAACAAGTAAACAACAACAATAACAACAAAATACCCCAAACCCAAGCTCTGTGCCAAAGAGCTTATTCCAGCTCATAGGGACCCTTTGGGGCAAAGGAGAACTGGCCCTTTGGATTTCTGAACTTTAACATTTTCTGAGAGCAGAAAGCCTCATCTTTCTCCTTTAGAGTGCTTTGTGGGTTTGAATCTGTGACCTTGTTAGCAGCTCACTCGCCAACAGGACTCTGCGTGTTATGATTTTCTAAGATAATAGAATAAAACAGCACATCCAGTCCACATTATTTATCAACCACATGTGCCAAAGCTTTCACACAGAACCTGTCACATTTAATTCTCATAATAGGTGTATCAGGATGAGATTGCCAGATGGACAGGTATAGTTGCATTGGTTTTTCAATGCAAGGGCTCCTCAAACTGTGTGCTTGGCTTAGGGATACACAAGAGAAAAGTGCCTTTCTAAATTTGTGCAAAGTTGGGGTATGATCTACTCGTAGCCCTAGTTTCAGAGATGGGGAAACAGAGGATGGGATGACAGGGCTAGTCAAAGCCCACAGTGGTCTGCTCCTGACCAGAAAGAGTAGAGTCTGCCAGGAGTATGGGGAGGTAGTGCTGGGAGTTTGGGAAGGAGAGATTGGAAACCTCTCCTTGCTGGGTTGACCAAAGGAGAGTGGCAGTTGGATTACCTAACTTTGCTTTGCCTCCAGTTCCCACACTGAGACAAATATATGAAGAAGACTTGAGCAAAAATACAGCTATGGTCAAGCATCATTATCTCTCCTCAATGCAGGCTTAGAGAAGGAAGAGAATGTGTTCAGGTTAGCTAGGGCCTAAGTATGGGTGCTCCTTGGATCTGTTCCTTCTTTTCTTTGGTTTGACCTATTGTGTTAGTCTCAGTGGACTAGAGGAACAGATTAGTAAATACACATATGTATATAGGAAAGAGTTTTATATAAAAGAACAATTAAATATTGAGAAAATATCCCAGCCTAGTCCAGATCAAGTCCACAAGTCTGATGTTAGCCTATATGTCTGATGCCTATCTATAAGACCTCTTTAGACTCATGAAATACATGCAATCAGGCTGAATGTAGGAAGATCACAGGCTAGTAGATGGTAAGTCTTGGGGATCCAGTGGCATTGTAAGCATCTCAGCTCTGGCAGGAATCTCCACATGGTTTCTCCAGCTAGCTTAGTTCCATGTGTCTTGTCAGTTGTAATGTCTCCCACGGTGTGAGCCAAAGTCTCCTGCCTCCAAGGAGGAAATACAGCAGTTCCCAGAATCATTAGGAGAAAGCCATGCTCACATTGAGAGGCCTCATTGGCTATCACCTGATTGACAGGCTAGACTCCATCCTTTCACTCATAATCCTCTCAAATTGACAAGTGACCTGCCTGCATGAGTTTATGGAACTGAAGTCAGCCTTGTTCTGATTCACCCTGTTGAGAAATGTCAGATTCTTATAAAACAAGCTGAGGAGCTAATTGTTCCAGATGTTGTTAATCAGGGGTTCTTTTGAGCACAGTGTCAGTATATGGCTTCCATGGTGTTTTCCCCTCTTTTCTTTCATTAAATGGATTGTGCCCCAGAACCACCAAATGACCTTTTTATTTAAAAATCTAGATCTCAGGGATTGGGTGAAAAACTGGACTTTCTCTATAAGATTCATCACCTTGAGTTTCTGGCTGCTGGATATGTTCCAGTTTGCTGCCCAGGTCCCCGAGTTGGCCTGCTTCCCTTCATCATCCACAGGCAGATGGGTCTGCTGTCTCTGCATCCCTGCATCAGCTGGAAACATGGGATAACCTGGCTGTGAGACATGGCTGCTCTCTTTCTGTGTGAAGACTATGTCCCGGAGCAGCCAAGTGCCTCTTCTTGGCTCTTTTCTTTGCCTCTCTCTGGCTTACCTGGGAAACTGCCTTTCCATGGTGGGGGATGTTGAGGCTGGGATTCAGGAATTTTTGTAAGGAAGAGCTCTGTCCTCTGAGAGAAGGTGTCTAGGAGTCCCAGGTGGACCTCTTCTCAAGTTTCTAGAGAGAAAACAGAAAGACTGATCCCACAGTTAGAAACTACTGGAGAGTCCCAACTTTTGACTCCCAAGCACCATCTTGGCAAATGTCAAACCAGAAAGTTTGCTTCTTCCCTCCACTTTTCCTGGGCAGCAAATGTTAATGGAGTACTTCCTCTATTAACATCAGGAACTATGTTAAGCACTGTGGATAGAGAGAGGGATGACTTAGACAGATGAGGGTCCTTGTTATGAAGCTGGTGTTTTAGTGAGGCAATCAGATGCCACACAGGAAAACAGAGAAGGGCAATATGAGACCGTGTTCACTTCTTTTCGGGGCGGGGGGGGGGGAGCATCACTGCCCTCTGGTGGTGGGAGTAGGAGGCCCAGCCTTGCTTCTGCAGAACTGCTGCTGGATTTGAATCGCCATCCCAGTGGGCTGCAGTCCCATGCACAACCACTATGCCACTGGGGCTCAGTCCCCTTGTTAACGTCTATAGAACAACGCACACAGTCACACAGGGCGATGTGCTAGGGCAACCGTGGTGGTGGTGGGAGCTATCACTTTAGATGGAACCATTAGTGATGTGAGGAGGCAACATTTAAATGGAGACATCACCAATCATGAACAATATCAAGGGGACCTATGGCCTGGAGCTTCTCTGTCCAATATTGTCGCCACTGGCAACTTGTATCTATCAAACACTTAAAACTGATCCCAATTGAGTTATGCTGTAAGTGTAAGACACATACCCAATTCCAAAGGCCTAGAATGCAAATGCTTGCATGTCAAATATCTCATCCAATTTTTAATATTGATTACATGTTGATAACATTTTGAATAGGATGAGTTCAATAAAATATATTCCTAACATTAATTTTATGTTACCTTTTAAAATATGGCCACTAGTTGTTATTATCTTAGGTCAGGAGGAAGGACCCTAGTGGTGTGGTGTGTTCACCTTGGGCTGCTAGCCACAAGGTAAGTGCTTTTAACCCACCAGCCGATCTGATTAGTGGGAGAAAGAGGAGGCTTTATGCTCCCAGAAAGATGTATCAACAGATATAGTGTCTAGGATCTTAAAGGCTTGAAGATCAACAGGCAGCTACTTAGTTAAGAAGAAACAAAGCCCACATGGAGGAAGCACACCAGCCTCTGTGATCATGAGGTGTCAATGGGATCCAGTATCAGGTATCTAAAACCCAGAACAAAATCATAAATCATATTCAATGTGAATAGAAGGGGGCCATGGAGCAGAGATCCAATGTCTGTCTGTAGACAATTGGAAATCCTCTCACAGAGGGGTAATGGGGAAGAATTGAGCCAGGCAGGGTGCAGTAAAGCGCTGATGAAACACACAGCTTTCCTCTAGTTCTTTAGTGCTTCCTTCTCCCCACTATCATGACCTCAATTCTACCTTATAGGTTGGATTAGACCAGAGCAGGCACACTGCTCCAGATAAGAGCCCACAACATAGGAAATCCAGGATAGATAACCCCCTCAGGGCTAATAAGGAGAGTAGAGATAGGAGAAGAATTAGGGGAGCGTGAGGGGAGAAAGGGGGAATTGATCACAAGGGTCAATTGTTAACCCCCTCCCAGGGGGACAAATAATGGAAAAGTGAGTGAGGGACAATTGAGGATGATGTAAGATAGGGAAAAAATAATCTACAATTTATCAAGTGTTTGTGAGGGAGAGCAGTTTGATGGAGGGAGGGGGAAGAAATGAGGAGCGGATATCAGGGGCTCAAGTGGGAAGAGAATGTTTTGAAAATGAGCTTGGCGGCATATGTGCAAATATGCTTGACTCACTGGATGAATGTATGGACTGTGATCAGAGATGTAAGAGCCCCCAACGAAAGTAAGAAAACGTAAATAAAATTTCATTTATTTGTAATTAGAAATAAATATTTCACAATATTCAAAAAGATGTATAGCTTCAGAACTCACAGGGAACTATTCTCCTTTGCCCTACAGCAGTGGTTCTCAACCTTTAGGTCACAGGTTTGGGGGGGGGGGTCGACCGACTCTTTCCAGGGGTTGCCCAATTCATATCAGTAGCAAAATGATAGTGATGAAGCATCAACAAAAATAATGTTATGGCTGGGCACGGGGGGTGGGGATCACCACCACACAAGGAACTGTATGTCAGGGTCGCAGCGTTAGGAAGGTTGAGAACCTCCGTCCTAAGGGTCTCTCTGAGTCAGCCAGGGCTTGATGCCTATTGGTTAGGTTCGGGTTTGGGTCCCGGGAGGCAATGGCTGTTTGATCACCGTGGTCTTTTCAGGGCTTAGTCTCAGCAAGAGTGTAAAAAAGGCTGAGTGAGTGGCAAAAATGAATGGATGTGGTAGGTAACTCGCTCCGGGGATCCTGGGATTCATGCCCTGGTGCTACCTCCCCTCTTTCCTTACTCACGGATTACTTCGTGCTGACTAGAAAGCAGCAGAAAGGAGGAGAGACTGCTTTGAAGACTCAGTCATTAAAGACATATTCCATCTCGGGCACCTTCTGGCTCCTGGTGAGTAAGGAACTGGGCTCGGCAGAAACCATGTGAATGAGTGCAGAAGCCCAGACTACACTTCTGTCTGAGTCTCCGCTGATGGCAGCCCTGGGGAAGCCTCAGCCAGAGGTCCCTAGCTAAGTCACAGCCGAGTTCCTGGCCCCCTGCAATGTCAAACAAGAACTGTCTGCTGCCGGAAGCTGGGGGTTGGCCAACGCCAGCGCCCGACCAGCAGCCTGGTTCTGTAGTTTGCGTTGTATGAGAACACAGTGTCACCTGTTTGCTGACACCTTGTCCCCGGCTGCTTTGGTGTCTGTATAGCAGACATTAAGGAGATCATTGGGGCCCACATGCCTGAAACATTTACCTAAAGAAAAAGTTGGCGAATCCCTGTATTAAGATTAAAATTTCAGATTAATTTGTGACACACCAAGAGTTGACTCAATGGCTTTCAAATCCAGAACCATCCAGGCCTAGCTTCTGCCATAAATTTTTACCTTCATGTACTCCATGTTAGCTGAGTATCTTTATGTGCCCGACATGGCTCAGCCATCATTTCAGAGCCTGCACTCATGCCTTTATCCATGGTCCCCTCCTGCACTTCCTTCAGGTATGGCACCCGGTGGATGACCCAAGTGGTTGTGGATTGAAAGTGGCTTTTCAAGGCTGGTGGTGCACAGGGCTGAAGCATGTGCTCCAAGTTGGAAATGCGGATAGGGGATAATGCGAGGGGAGGAGGGTAGCAGGGGAGGAGGGCTGGGAAACCTGCTTGATTGGACAAGGTTGCCCAGGGAACCATAGCAAAGGCTGAACCCCTCCTACCACCACAACCACCACCACCTCTGCTGCCCAGACAGGGAAACTGGTCAGGAAAGTGGGTCCCAGGTTGCCCCCCGCAAGGGGCATGCTGCTTGGATTGATTTTCTGCAGGAAGAATGAGGTCTTGAATTCTGAAATATTTTGAAACCTTTGGAAAATCCCACTTTAATCACTGATGACAGTTTGACATTTTTCCAGCTGTTTGGAAGCAGTAGACAAGTCGGATAGCCCGGCAGGGCACAGGCTGGCATGCTGGGATATGTGTGGGTTCTAACCTCCCTCCCCTCCCTGGCTCCTTGTGGCTCTGAGGAAAAAGGACAGAAAAAAAGCCTCTAGTTCTTGCAGCATTCATGCCAGCCTGTGCCATCTGCATTTGGGAGTTTTCCTTCAGAAAGTGAAATCTTAATTGGGTCACTTCTCTCGTCCTCTTCCCAGATCCGTGGGCTTGTAACCATTTTCCCTCATTAAAGCCATCCCCCCACTGGGCCGCTGCTGCAGCCAGTTGCCAACTCACGGTGACCCCATGTGCGTCTGCATGGAAGTATGTTCCACGCACTTTTCAAGGACCGAGTTTTCGGAAGATTTGTCAGGCCTTCTGAGGAGACCCCTGGGTAGACTTGAACCTCCAAACTTGGAGTGCTGGTAGACTCTGAGTGCATACTCCTCCTGGCTGGGGGGTGGGGTGATTGTTTTATTGACTCTCAGGGCCACCAGGGAGAATGATTTGTTTCTTTCCTCAGGGAACCAGGAAAGAAGCGTGGACCATTATTCCCCTTCCTTCATGGCACGGTCTATTGGGCAGCCAAGGGGCTCATGTCCCAGCTCTGCCTCTTACCGTGTCCTCTGGAGGGTAAATCCCCTCTGTGCCTCAGTTTCCCTACCAGGAATGCTGTGAGGAGAATCCTATAACACTACAGGTAAAGCCTCAGAACACACAGTCACACAAAATCAAGTAGTTAATATATTTTCAGGGCAGCTGTTCCACTGATTATTATGGATGCATGTTCTGCAGTCCTGGTGGGACGGTGGGTAAGAAGCTCTTGGCTCCCAATGGGAGACTGGGCTGATTAGCCCCATTAGGCACTCTGTGGGAGAAAGATGTGGCAGTCTTTGGTGAGGATTTGCAGTCATAGATGCCCTGTGAGGCACTTCTATTCTGCCCTCTGGGGTCTCCATGGATCAGAATAGGCTATCTATTCCTGCTATCAACCTAAGGGTCTCTATTACCCATCTCCAGCATGGGCATTTGCTACTGTTTTAAGCCCATTGCAAACATCAC
The DNA here is from genome assembly GCA_004026705.1 of Nesogale talazaci. Taxonomy (NCBI): domain Eukaryota; kingdom Metazoa; phylum Chordata; class Mammalia; order Afrosoricida; family Tenrecidae; genus Nesogale; species Nesogale talazaci. The sequence goes on along the minus strand of PVJH01013486.1, from coordinate 36,190 downwards.
CTCATTTAAATATCAAAGCAACCCTCTGAAGTAAGGACTGCTCCTTGCCGCATTTTGGACCTAGAGGCAATTGAGGGATAGAAAGGTTGAATTGCTTGCAGGCAGTGATGCCCTAAAAAACAAAAACAAAAACAAAAAACCACTCAGTCTCTTATCTAAGATCAGGAGGTGGATGGTGTGAGTGTTTTCTGCTTGGCCCCCTGACTCATGATGGTCACTCATTCAAGAGAAGAGAATATCATTTAATCCTGCCTCAGTCTCATGATCAATTTTTTTTGGTCATCACTGCCCTCAGGTGGTGGGAGTAGGTGGCCCAGCCTTTGCTCCTGTGAGCTGGAATTGAATCTCCAACCCAATGGGCTGCAGTCCCGCGCACAACCACTACGCCACCGGGGCTCAGCCTGCCATGATCAATTTTGGACAGGGCCACTAAAGATCATAGGATTTTTATTGGCTGATATTCAGCAGTAGAGGGCCAGTCTTTCTTCCTCAAGAAGCTCTTTAGGAAGCTCCAAGGCAACATGGAAACCTCCAGTGGCAGATAGGTGGCAGCTGCCAATGAGCTGCCTTAGGCAGGAATCGAACCTGGGTCTACTGCATGGAAGGTGAGAACTTTACCGCTGTATCCCCATTGCCCTACAGAAATGCATGCAGTGAGAACGTAGAATGCATGTTTTTATATAGTGACCACATCCATGCAATCGAAAGCACAAGACTACCAGCTCTTCCAAAGGGTCTTCCACCCAAGAGTGGCCACCACCTGATTTCCACTAGTACAGCTGAGTGGACTCTATTTTGTACTTTATGACAATAGAATCATTGGGCCCATATTCTTTTGTTTCTGGCATTTTTCACTCAACTTTATGCTAGAGACCTGTAAGACATCTCTTCTCATTCCTGTACAGTGTTTCATTTACAATAAACTTAGCTCCCTCTTCTGTGGTTGGTCAGTGAGATAGTTTTCATGGATCATTCTGTGAGGAACACCCTGGTGCCTCTCAGTGGGGTTTGTGCCTGGGAGTGGAACAGCTGGATCACAGGGTTGGTATATGCTAAGCTTTGGTAGATACTGCCAAGCAGAGTCTTCCCGCATTACCCCGCCTCCCTAGGACGTTGGGTGGTGCTGGGAAATGAGATTGGGGCTCGGGGATTTTGTGATGGATTTCTCCTTTCGGCTATCAACTGGAAATAAAACACGCCGCTTGGACTCGGTGGAAGATACAGTCATCAAACCATGCCAGGGACTTATTTATGGGATTTTTGTTAAACCTCCCACCTTTCTTTAATTTTGGCAGGATATCCTTTTCCTGCAAAGTGGGCCAACAGAGCAGACCACGTGGGCTTTATGATGTCACTTGCCAACACTGAAAAGCGAAGGCCTCAGCTAAAAGCGGTGAGCAGCAGACAGGACCACTCACGGGAGGGCACGACCTCGCACCAAAGCCTCTCTCAACAGTCTCTGAACCCATTGGGTGTGACTAAGCAGCTCCCTACTCAGTCATTTCCCAGCAAGCATCTAGTCAGCACTCCCTGTGTGGCCAGAGATGAGCTGGGTATTGGGGTTCAAGACAGACCGGCTCCCTCTCTGAGCTTACCATCTCATGGACGGTGTGGCTAGTAGCTGTCAGGCGCCCTCCCCTCCTGGAAACCCATCGCTAAGTGTGTTTAGAGCAGAACAGCTCCATAAAGTGTAGACTTGGAACACTTCCAGAAGCGGATCCCCAGGCCCATCTTCCAGAGCACCTCTGGGTGGGTTCGAACCACCCAACTGTTGCCTTGTTGTCCCATGCTTCCCTCCACCCAGGACCTCTCCTTCAGAGAGATAGATATCACCATGGGCAGGACTGAGGAGGAAGGGACCACTGGAGATGGAGGCCAGGGAAAGCTGGCTAGTGAGCCTCTGGATTGGTTTAGAGTTGTTGACCAGGGCCAGTCTGCTGGGCACGCAGTCCTGTGCACACGGCCTCCCATTTCACTGTGAGTTATCTATGGACTTGGCCCTGCCAAGAGGTGGAAGTTCTTGGAGAAGGCTTGGGGGTGGAGGGAGCCATGGAGACCAGAGCCACTGGATGCCAGATGGCCCCACATGGCTCACTCTTCCAGCAAGCAGGGATGCCCTCAGTCCCGCCCCTCCGGCCCACTTCTGCGCATCTCACAAGTTGTGCACCTGCCTCTGAAGCTTCACTGAGGGCAAATCAGGACCCTGATGGAGCTGTTGCTTTTGATGTAGGCTTTTCATGGCTTAGAAATGTGCAGTTCCGTCCCTGGAGGCCCTGCTGATTGATGATAAAGGGCTCCCTCCATTGTGCATGCAGAGGAAGGAAGGAAGAGCACTTTAAAGGAGAGGGTTTTGAGAGTTCGGCACTCATATTTCCAGACCCCTGGGAGGGAAGTTTAACCCTTCAGCACAGGGCCTGGCTGGGTCACCCTTGAGGAGCCGGATGGGCTGGTGACCTGGGTCGGGTCATCAGGCTGTGACCTAGGGTCACCTCCCTCATGCTTTGATGCTTCAGCTGCTGCATCAAGTCCAGCGGAGCCCCCAGAGAACCGCTGCTGAAGATCTGAGGCTCTGGAAAGTCTAGATCCTATACTACTCTCCCCGAATGTCCAGCATTCTGAGTGGCAAGGGGCCAGTAGTTACATCGCCAGGGGTCTGGGGTGGGGGTAGGTGGAGGGTGTAAGGGGGTCAGAGACAGGGAGAGAGCCCTGTTTTTTTTTTTTTTGTTGTTGTTGTTTGTTAACTTTTAATTTTTATTTATTTTTATTATTATTTTTTTTAGGCATCACTGCCCTGGTGGTGGGAATAGGAGGCCCAGCCTTTGCTCCTGGGAGCCGGAATCGAACCTCCATCCCAGTGGGCCGCAGTCCCATGCACAACCACTACGCCACCGGGGCTCAGAGAGAGCCCTGTTTTAGCTCATGAGCGTCCTCATCATTTTCAGATGTGCAGAAATGCCCAGGTGAGACCCAGAAAGATTGTGGTTCATTTTCCACATTGGCTACAAACTAATGAAAACATTTAATAAGGTACAACCCAGAATGCACATGGTATATTATGTTAGCTAGGATTTCTATATTTATATTCATACCTACACTGTCAGTGAAGCAATGGTGGGGTGGTGGTGGTAGGAAATGGTGGTTGAAAACCCCAGTTTCACATCCCTATGTACCCGTGGTGCTGAGGTCTGGTCTATTAAATCCTAGGGAGATTAGGGCCCAGTGCTCCAGAAGCAACCAAAACACTGTCTGACTCAGGACAATGCAGCATTGTGACCCACAGGGTTTTCAATGGTGAATTTTTCAGAAGCCAGTCACCAGGCCTCCCTTCTGAGGCTCCTCTGGATGCTCTTAAACCTTCAACCTTTCCATTAGAAACCAAGTTCATTAACTGTTGGAACCACTCTAACCCCATCACTGGTTTCTCTTCCTTCTCTTCTGCTAGATTTTCCCCACTTATCCCACTTGTGCTTTCTGGGATTAGTTCTCAAATCCTACCTTCCCCCAAATCCTTTTCTCAGGGTCTGCTTTTAAGGAACTCAAATTGGGACACTGCCTTAACAACTGGGGTCTTCCCTCTCAGTCCCAGAAGCCACCTTCCAGATTATCTATTAAAGTCCTAAATCATTTTTGAAAGAAATGACACCAACTTGCTCTGTGACCTGAAGCAAGTCACTCTATCTCTTTGAAACCCAGCTTTCTCATTTATTTGGTGAAGCTGATCACATACATCCACTCAGTTCTTCAATATGACTTTGAGGGTCAAATGCTGTGATGGGTGGGGAAAGAATAAGAAGTGGTATCTAGTTGAGATGGCCAACAACTTCCCTGTGGTCTGCTCAAGAGCCATTCATACTTCTCGTGACAGCACCGCACAATTCTTGAGAAATTGCATCTCTTCTCCCATGAGGTATGTTTTCAGATGGGCCAGATACTACTCTGGTTGAAAGGCGCGCATGTGTGTGTGTTCTTGTCAATTAAGGTATTTATTGCCATAAGCCATAATGACGGGTTCAGGACTGTGTCCAAGACTTGAATTAATACCATGATATTACATCTTATTGTCATCATTGTTATTTTTGAAAGTGAAACTACTGATAAAAAGAGACTCTGAAAGGGGTAGTGGGACTTGTGGGACACAGGCATGAATTTGAGGAGATTCCTCTTGTTACCACAAGCGATAACTATAACTCAGAGAACAAAACACTCAGTACCTTTCAGACATACTTGGGGATACCCCCACAATTGAATTTTATTTTCAAAGCTATGCATTAAAATTTCTCTACACAACAACTCTATCACCTTTAAAGTACTCTCCATTACACTTAATACACTTGTCAAACCTGCAATTCCATTCTTGGAAACATTTTTCAAACTCATCTGTCTCGATGGCTGACAGCACCTCCCTCATTTTTCATCAACTTTTCTACACTGTCAAAGTGCTGTCCTTTCACGTCCATCTTCATTTGCAGAAACAAAAGGAAGTTGCACAGAGCAAGGTCAGATGAGTAAGCTATGTGGGGACAAGAGAGGCATGCTGTTTTGACAAAAACCAGAGCACTGCGATGGCTGTGTGAGCAGGTGCATTGTCCTGGTGGCAAAACCAGTTCCCTGTCTACTACAAATCAGATCTTTTTTATCACACACTGTTAAGCAATCTTTTCAGAACCTCTAAATAGAAAGTTTCATTAACAGTCAGACCTGGTAGAGTGAACTCTGAATGCACTATGGGTTGATATTTTCATCTGTTCAGGAAGTTGATGGGTGATGCCCATAACAAGGTTTGTCATCAATCAACAGTTTACCCTTTTTGAAGCAAGACAACCACTTGTGCATTTGAGTTCTTCCCATAGTGCTGTCCTTGTAAACTGGTTCAACGTCACAATGGTTTCTGTGGCATTTTTTATTGAGCAGGAAACAAAATTTCACAGTCGCACACTGCCTTCTTAAATTGGCTATCACACAAAGAAAGAGGTTTGAGTGAAACTGCTTTTATGAAAAAAATTCACTATCACCAGTAAAGGAACTTCCCAGGTGACACCACTGGTGCACTAATTCAGAGTGAATTTCTCAATGCTCACCTAGTGGGAAGAGTGCATTATATGAAAGCTTCTCTCCCTCCATGCAGCACAATTTCCATTTTTGGAGGGTACCCCCTTTTTATATGCAAGCACAGATGAATGTGTGTATATGTATATGTATATGTACATATGATGAGCCTTGGTTAATTTTAATTGACTATGAAAAGATTGAGTGGATCATAGCAAATTCTGGATAACAGTGCAAAAATGGGAATAGCAACATTTCATTGTGCTTATGAGGGACTTACCATAAACAACCACACAATGATTCAAACAGAGCAAGGGGCTAATGTTGATATGTTACACGGACTTGAGTTGTTTCCCACTGTGTACAACAGAACAAACGACTTCCTAGTTCTGCTCCATTCCCACACTTGTTGTTACAATTGAGCCCAGTGTTGAAACCACAGTTCCATACCTCCTTAAAGGTTTGCTGTTGTTTTTTTCTCTTTCATCCTGTGCTTTACCAAATATGATGTCCTTCTCTGGCCACTGATCCCTTCTAACAAAATGCCCAAAGCATGTAAGGTGAAATATTACTGACCTCACTTCTGAGGAGCATCCTGCCTGTACTTCTAAGATAGATTTGTTTGTTCTTCTGGCAGTCCATGCTACATTCAATTTTCTTCACCAGGACCAGTAGTCAGATGTAGCCATTCTTATTCTAGATTCCTTGCTCATTGTTTGACTTTTGCATGCATATAAGATAATAGAAAATAACATAGTTTGGGTCAGGTGCTTTTTAGTCCTCAAGGTGTGGTAATTTCTCCTCCTCCTCCTCCTCCTCCTCTTCCTTCTCCTCCTCCTCCTCCTCCTCCTCCTCCTTCTTCTCACTTTAAAGAATCTGACTTCTATAAAGTAGAATGTGGCATCAGGATTGGAAGAAGACTTATTAACAACCTTCAGTATGCAGACGACACCACCTTGCTCACTAAAGTGAGGAGGATTTGAAGCACTTATGAAGATCAAGGATGACAGCAGTCAGTATGAATTATACATCAATGTGAAGAGAACCAAAATCCTCACGCCTCTACCAATAGGTAAGATCATGATAAATGGAGGAATGGTGGAAGTTATCAAGGAATTTGTCTTACTTGGATTCATAATCAATGCTCATGGAAGCAGCGGTCAAGAGACCAAAAGATGCATTTTAGTAAGTAAATCTTCGGCACATGGCCTCTTTAGAGTACTGAAGAACAAGGGTGTTACATCGAGGGCTAAGGTGAACCTGACCCAAGCTATGGTATCCTTTATTACATCATATGTGTTGGAGTTACATAATCTGTTTTCAATTTGAGACTTAAGAGTGAAGAGGTGTAGTTTAGTCTGTCAATCAGGTCACAGCTTAATGACCTCATTTAGAAGCCCTAAGGAGATAAGCAGCTCACTGGGGGTTGGATACATGCTCACTGTTTTCAAAACATTTCTGTGGACAAGACACTTGTAGCCGCAGTAGAGCCCCAGAGCTGAAGGAGCCATGTGGAGATCTGTGCTAGTGCTGATATGCTTCTACTGCCACTGGATCCACAAGACTTTCCACCCACTGGATGGTGATTTTCCTGCATTTGGTGTCATTTCATGGCTGCATGAATCTAAAGAGGAATTTGTGGACTCGTGTCAACATATGGGGCAATATCGGACTTACGGACTTGATCTGGACTGAACTTGGGCGCTTTCTCAATATTCAATTGCCTCTTGTATATAAAACTCTTATACACATTTGAGTGTCTATGAATTTGTTTCTCTAGTCTACCTGGACTGACACATTAAGTATGTGAAAGTTAGGCATTAAATAAGAAAGAATATATTCAAAGGGTCATAGACTGCTAAAATGACAAACTAATCTGTCTTGAAAGAAGTAAGGCCTTAGAGGAAAGGATAATAAGACTTCATGCTACATACTTTGGGCATGTTGTCAAGACCAGTCCCTGGAGAAGGACATCATGTTTGGTAAACTGAAGGAGCAACAAAAAAAGGAAGGTTCTCAACAAGATGGATTGACACAGTGGCTGCATCAGTGGGTTCATGCATAGGAACAATGGTAAGAATAGCTCAGGACCGTGCAGTGTTTTACTCTGCTGTGCAAAGGGTCGCTATGGGTTGATGGGACCTAGCAACAACAGCAACAAAAACTTATCATCAGCTTCTTGAATGATTTGCTCAGCAGACAGATTGGTGACAAATGGCAGTAGATGTAACTTTAAGGCACACCTTTTCTTAGTTTATGTATTTTTATTGGGGGCGGGCATCACTGCCCTCTGGTAGTCGTGGGAGCTACCCAGCCTTGCTCCTAGAGAGCCACTGCTGGATTTGAATCTCCAAGCCCGTGGGTTGCAGTCCAGCACTCAACCACTATGCCACCCGGGCTCAGCCCCTTTTCTTAGTTTAATCCTTGCAGTAGTCTCTTGTCCAATCTGAACCACTGCTTCTTCTCCACCTATAGTTTCTCTAGATGTACAATTAGGTGTTCTGGAATTCCCATTCTTCATGATGCTATCCATAGCTTCTTCTGAACAGCACAATTAAATGCCCTTTCGTAGTCAACAAAACACAAGTAAACATCCTCCTGGCTTTTCTGCTTTCAGCCAAGATCCATCTAAATCAACAATGATATCCCTCCTTCAACATCCTCTTCTGAGTCAGTTTCTGGTAGTTTCCTGCCATGAACTGTGGCAAATTTATAACTAGCTTCAGCAAAAATGTGTGATAACAATGATATTATGTTATAATTTTTAGCATGTTAAATGATATTTATTGGAACAAACACAGATATGAATCTTTTCTAGTCAGTGGGCCAGGTATCTCTCTTCCCAATTTTTTGCCGGAGATGATTGAGTGCCTGTAGTCTTACATCTTTTTGGTGAAACATTTCAATTGGCATTTTGCCATTTCCTGGAACTTTGTTCTGCATCAGTGCCTTCAATTCATCTTGAACTTATTAATTCAATAGCAACAGTCCTTAATCATATTCTACTTTTCAGGTTGACAATTGACCGACTCTTTTTAGAACAGTGACCATGTATTTCTTTGAATGTTTCACGCATTATCCAGTATATTGCCCACACAATCTTTCAATATTTTAACTAGAGGCTTGAGTTTTTCTCTTCCATTCTTTCAGCTTGAAAATTATAGAGGGCGGTCTTTTATTTTGGTTTTCTCCCTGCAGGTCTTTGCATGCTTCATTATAATATGTTACTTTGGACTTTTAGAGAGATGTGGGACGAGGAAGAAATACTATCCAGACCCCCTACAACAAAGTCTTAAGAGACCAAGTGAAATTGTGGAACCCTGAGTTTCAGAGGAAAGGATAGAGAGGTGATTGAATACCAACCAGGAGAAGTGGCTTAATAGAGTTGACAACTCCTATGTAAGTAAATTCTGGGGGGAGGCTTATACCTTCTTGCTGGTCTAGATCCTGCACCTGGCTCACTGAACTGAACCATATTGCCTGCAGATCTTGGGCACTATCAATGGCCTGCTATATTTCCTGTCAATCTTGTAATCATTAGCCTGGCTTGTTGACCTTGAATTTATTAAACTCTGTCTCCACCAGCCTATTGTCTTCCTACTTTCTGGTTTGTTTTTCTCCGTCTTGGTTCAGCAGCCACAGCAGCTATGTGAATCAGCCTCCAGGTTGGCAGATAACCCACAGATTTCGACTACACTGAACTTAACTGCTTCTACAAGAAATCCATTTTATTGATATAAAATAATTTCTTTAAATATGTTGCACTGGTTTTGCTTCTCTGGAGAATCCTGCTTAACATAGACAGCATCAGGAAAAATAATTTACACAAGATCATAATTCCAAAAAAGGAAGAAACCAAAATAATGCACAGATAAAATTGTCAAAGATTTGTTGGAAGAAAACATCTGTAATATCAAGAAATATGATATGTATTCAAGAAGGTTAACAAAGGATCAAGCCCAAAATAAAATCACCAAGATACACCATAGTTAGATTTCCTAAAACTAAAGAGAAGGAAAGAATCTTGAAAGACTATCAAGAAAAACAAAAAGTTACCTACACAGGAGAACTAATAATACTAAACTCTGTTTTCTCACCAGAAACCGTATAAGCAAGAAGAAATTGGGATGACATATATCAAACACTGGAAGAAAAAAAATTCAACCAAGAATTATATACCCAGCAAAATTGCCCATCAAATATGATGGTGAAATTAGGACATTTGCAGATAAACAGAAATTAAAGTAATTTGTAAAAGCCATGGCAATCTTATAAGGCATACTAAAGTTCTTGAGACAAAGAACAAGCAACAGCAGACAACAATTGACATTAGTATACATGACAAGCACCCCACAAAATCAATCCAGGTATAGAATTATTTGTAATAAAGCAGACCTTCAATTGCAAAATGGGTAACTGGGGATAAAAGCTTGTTAACAAATAGTGGTACAAAGAATGGTAGTCACATAATTTCATGTCCACTTGAAGATATATAAAAATATTGAGGTGAAATTCAGTCTTTCAATCAGGTCACAGCCCAATGGCCTCCCTTGGAGGTGCAACTGAGATAAATAGGCTGGCCCCTTTCTCGTTCTTCCCTCACCTTCTCACTTGCTGCCTACCCTCAGAGCTGCTGGAACCCTGCCATGTATTCCATCAATGTTGTATCCACACAATTTTGCATACACTGGCCAGTGATATTCCTGCATCTTACATTATTGCATGTGGCTATGTCGTAAGTCTCAAGAGGGACTTATGGACTAGTACTGGACTTATGAATTTGAATTGGACTGAGCTGAGATGTTCTCTTGGTATATAATTCTTGATAGAACTACTCTTTCTTACACATAAGTGAATGCCAGCCACTGGATATTGCTTCTAAGCCTTATGGCTATGATCAAGTGAATGTCACTGGACTTGTTTCCCTGGTCAACCTGGCCGAACCCAAGAGTAAAAGGAGGAAAGAATGTAGTGGCATAACTTCAGAATGGAAAGCAAGCCAGATAGATTTCAAGATAAACAGACTATTTTAAACTTGGAAATAAATTAATAAATTAGAGGGTAATTAAAAATTAATAAACCTCAGCAATTAAAAAAATAGGGCCCATATTTCAGGCCATGTAAAATACAAACCTGATATGGATCAAAAGGCCTATGGAGAAAACCTTAAGTGGTAATGATCATGAATGAAAAAATAGGAACCAATTTAGGGGTCCTAATTTATGGCGCAAATATACTTCTAAACTTACTCAAAAAATGCATAAACAGCAGAAGACATGCCAAATGACTAGGTATCCTTAAAAGAAGACACTGTGCATCAAAGGGATTCACTATAAGAGTTAAAATTAGAATCCAGAGAAAATTTTGTCAATGTCATATTATAGAAAATTTCTGTATTACAGAAAAATACCTCAAGGAGGGAGAGGCATTCCAATTAAAAAGTGAGCAGAGGATATTGACAGGCATTTCACCAGAGGGAACATTCTGGTGAAGAACAAACATGTGAAGAAATGCTTGCAATCATCAGCCATTACTATTATTTAAGTTTTCTTGGTTTTCTTTTTTATAAATCATTTTGTTGGGAGCTCTTACAGTTCTTACAATAATCCATACATCAATTGTATCAGACACATGTGTACAAATGTTGCCATTATCCTTTTAAAAACATTTCTTTCTACTTGAGCATTTGGAATCAGCTTCTTTTTTCCCCCTTCCTCGCCCACCCTCCCACCCTCATTAATCCTTAATAAATTATAAATTATTATTATTTAAATATCTTATACCAGGCAGTATTCCCTTGTTTAATTGGCAGAATTTCCACATGAGCACAGTTAAGTGCTGTGGAATTCCCATTTGTCTCAAGGCTGTCCAGAATTTGTTAGGAACCACACAGTTGAAAGTCTTTGTATAGTGAATAAAACACAAGTGAACATGTTTCATGTATTCTCTGTTTTGAACCCCAATCCATCTGACACCAGCAATGATTACTTTGTTCCACATCCTCTTGTGAATTTGACCTGAATCTCTGGTAGCTCCCTGTAAAACTGCTGCAGCCGTTTTTGGATCATCTTGAGCAAAATTTTACTTGCATGCAATATCAATGATATTGTTCTATTATGTATTTCCACATTTGATTGGATCATCTTTCTTTTATTTATTTATTTTGTTTGTTTTTTGGGCATCACTGCCTTCAGGTGGTGGGAGCAGGAGATCCAGCCTTTGCTCCGTGGAGCTGGAATTAAACCTCCCTCCAGTGGGCCGCAGTCCCGCACACAACCACTACGCCACCAGGACTCAGCTGGATCATCTTTCTTTGAAATGGGCACAAGTACAGATCTCTTATAGTCAGTAGGCCCAGCAGCTGTCCTCCAAACTTCCTGGTATAGATGAATGAGGGTTTCCAGTGCTTTATCAGCTTGCTAAAACATTTCAATTGGTCTTCCGTCAATTCCTGGGGCCTTGTTTTTGCCTAATGCTTTCAGTGCAGCTTGAATTTCTTCCTTCAGTACCGTGGGACTTCTGTTATTACTGTTAACTGCAGAAAATCTGTTTTCGAGATGTCTCAAAAGTCAGGTGTATTAGACTTAAGGTTGGGTTTTGGCTCTCTTGGACTTGTTTTCATTTCCTTCAGCTTCATTAGCCATTAAAAAGATAAAAATCAAAGCAGCTGGTGATATCATCTCATCACTGCCTTAATAGTGATGTAAGAACTGTGATACAAGCATGTGTACACCCATGTCTCACATATTTGTGTCCCAATTCTTACATCACGATTAATGCAGTGGTGAGATGAAATGTGAAGTTGGGTTAAGAGGAAGGCAATATACATTAAGAATGAGGTCAGCAAAAATGACGGGGGCAGGAGAAGACACTGGGAGGAGCTCAAGTGTGAAAGACAATGAAGGTGAATATATATTCACACAATCTTGTCTTTACAGTGATCTATTAGTAGGTGCTACCACTTATCTACCAGTTTGTCCTACTTTGGTGTCTTGTGTGTTGCTGTGATGTGGAAGCTAAGTCACTGTATTTCAAATATCAGAGGAGATACCCAAAGTGAACAAATTTCAGTGGGCACCCAGATGAAAGGAGAAGGCACAGTCTGCCCAGTTCTGAGCAATTAGTCACTGTAAACCTTATGAATAGCAGTGGAAAATTATCATGCATAATACCAAAAGATGAGCTCCTCAGGTTGGAAAGACTCAAAATATGACTGAGAAAGAGCTGCCTTGTGCTAGATGGGGTTTTTGAGAGAAATAAAACCAAGGTCCTTATACCGATATATAAAGAGAGACGTTTATGTGAAGAAAATGGCTCACACAGTTATAGTAGCAGTAAATCCAAACCAGTTGAAGTCCGTGTGTCAGATATTAAACTGTTTTCTCTTCCTGAACCATACAACTGTCAGGAGACCAGGGAAGAGGAAGATGGCAAAAGAAAGAAAGAAAGAAAGAAAGGAAGAAAGAAAGAAAAACACAGGTTAGTGGATGTCAGCAGATCAGACCTGCGGTTGGTAGAGTTGAGCACAGTCAAGGTTGGTAGACTCTGATGGCTGCTAGGGTCAGCAGGATATATGGAAGGTCATCAATAGCTCCCAGGGTTAGCAGAGAATATGGCAAACCATTAGCTCAAAGGCTTGAGGTTGATTTGACAGATCTAGCCCATCAAGAAGAGTGAAGTTCTTCGGGTGTCTACTTGAATATGAAGTAGGCCACACCATCAATGAGATATCATCAGTGTTATAATCTGAACAACTGCTTGGCTCACAGAAGATCCCATCACAGAGTTGATTACATTATGTTAGGTCACATGAGGGCCTCAATGCCAAATTACTGAGACTCCTGCCCCAGTTGAGTCTGGCTCCTCAATCAAGCTTCTGTGACCTACATTTGATGACAGGGCATGACTTGAAATGAGAAGAAATACCTGCAAATATGCAGTAATTATTGGAATGTGGACTGTACAGAAAATGATTATAAGAAAATTAAAAGTTGTCAAAAATAAAATGAAGCTCATAAAGATTGGTATGTATTAATACCAATTGGCATTAATAAGCTGAAATGGACTGGTATTGATCATTTTGAGGCTGTCAGACATATGGACAAGTATGAAAAAGTGAAGTATTGAAGAGGAATGAGTCACACTGTTAAAAAGAACAGTTCAGGATATACGTTGAAATACAATTCTGTCTGTGTTAGGATAACATCTGTACATCTAAACTTTGAAACATGCACACAGTGCAATACTACACATCAATGGAAAACAATGATGAAATCATGAAGCACCTCATGGTATGGATGGGCTTGGAGAACATTATGTTCAGTGGAATTAGTTAATCAAAGAAGTGCAAACACTGTATGAGATGACCGTGTAGAGGAAAACCAAACAAGACAAAGACTTTCATGCCAAAGGAAACAGACTTTGGAGGTTAACAAGGAGGGCAGGGTGGGAATTAACTTGGGTGAAGGGGAAGATAGTGATCCTCAAGAGAGAAAAGAGTGGCAGCGTAGTATAAACTACTGGAGTGTTTGACAAGTAATCTAAACTGATGAATGCAAAACTGATGATCTGAAAGGTAAACCCCATCTACTTTGCAATGTTTTAAAAAAATGTTCTTTAAAAAGACAGAAGGAGAAAATATCCTCTTTCTGATTATCCTTCTTTCAACTTCTCTAATTCTAGTAGTTATAGGACAGGATGAATTTCCTTTGTATAGGAAAAAACATTTTTTTGAGAGTATTGGTGGGAGCAGGGCATGTTTCATATTATATAACCTCTTTGTTCAGTCTAACTCAAGCCACTGATGTGGATGGAATACAATCTCTCTCTCCTGTATAGACTGGCTTCCCTGTCGTTAGCTGCCCAATGTGTAAACCACTATATAATGAGGCCTCTTGGACTACACCCACAGGGTATATAGGTCTGACATAGGGGATGTACACCCTTGCTGAAAATATATCCATGAATGTGGGGCATCATTTGGGGTCACACTTCATGATTTCATCATTGTTTTCCATTGATGTTGTGTTAGTCCAGGTAGACTAGAGAAACACATTCATAAACATGCATATGGATATAAGGGAAGGTTTATATACAAGAAGAATAAAACATTGAGAAAGCACCCCAACCCAGTCCAGTCCAAGGTCATAAGTCTGATATTAGCCCATATGTCTGATATCAATCTATAAAGTCTCCTTCCGACTCACGAAGCATGTGCAGTTACACCAGGCCAATTACAGGCCAGTGAGTACAGTCTTGTGTGTCCAATGGCAGTAGAAGCATCCCAGTGCTGGCAGGGATTTCCCCATGGTTCCTCATTTCCAGGGCTTGGGGTCCATCAGCAGTAGTATCCAGTGCCAGTAGAAGCATCTCAGCACTGGTAGGAGTCTCTACATGGCTTCTCTGACCCCAGAGGTTTGGTTCCATCAGGGTAAGCCAATGTGGCTTCTCCAGCTCCTCCAGTCTCCATGACTCAGGGTCTATATCATACTGCTCTGTTGTCTTGTTGGTAGACCGTCTCCAAGAAACTGAGTCAATTCTCTCTCCTCCAATTGGGACATACCATGAGACTTCCCAGAATTCTGAGGAGAAAGCCATATACAGAGGCCTCATTGGCTATCTCCAGATTGACAGACTAGATTCCACCCCTACCCTCCCAGTGCTGAAACTGACACAAGACTGTGTGCATATGTCACAAGGTTTAGATGTACAGATATTATCCTAACACAGACCAAATTGTGCTTCAACATATATCCTGAACTGTTTTTTGGCAATCAATGTGACTCATTCCTCTTGAATATTAGGAAAACTTCTTAGCTCTAGCCAAACATTTTAATGTAATAAGCTCCTTGGCCAAGGGACTCTGGACCACAGTCCCAGGGGGAACCAAGGTCAATTGGCACTAACACAGTCCACAAATGCAATGTTCTACAAATCCCATTTTGGTATAAGTAGTCATTGTTATAAGATAGCTTGTGAGTTACTATCTAAGCTATCAAATGTTGATCTTTTAGCCCTAACTGAACATGTCTGGAGGAAACAAGAGTAAGAACAATTAGAGACACATGCAAACAATTAGTCTGTTGGACCACAAAAACCACTTCCACCACCCTGAGACCAGAAGAACTAGCTGGTGCTTGGCTCCCACTCCCAACTTCTCTGAAATGCTCATATAGAAGGTCTTGGATTGAGTTGAAGAAAATGTGGAACAAAACTCAAAATCATTAAAACAAAACAGACAAAAACCCAGGCTACTGTTTATCTACAAATTAGGGGAATGACTCTCAATAACCTTTCACATCAGGAAATGAACTCACCTATATGGCTACATTTTCAGCCAAACAATTGGTAGGTCTATCAGGGCGTATAGTAACAGTAGAGAGGTATGCACACCTTAATATAATCAGCCTGGGAAGACAAAAAGGGGACCGTTACCCAGAGACAAAGGTAATAAAAGTTAGGGAAGGAAAGATGGAAACAGGAAAGGAGTGAGATAAATGATATTCCCTGGTGAAGGTTGCAATCCATGAGATGGAACAAAATGTGTATGAATTGCAGAATGGAAAATTGATTTGCTCTGCAAAATTTCATCTCGTTAATGTTAAAAAGTTAAATTAGTAAAGAAAGAATCTATTGACCCTCAACACCCCATTGACTTAGAGTTCATTGATGTGAAGAGCAAAATTATTTTTTAAAAAAAAATCACTTTTGGGGGGGGGGTTCATACAGCTCTTATCACACAGTCCATCCATACATTGTATCAAGCACATTTATACATGTTTGCATCTTCTCAAAACATTTGTTTCTACTTGAGTCCTTGATATCAGCTCCTCATTTTTCTCCCTCCCCCTCCAGCCCTTCCCTCGTAAACCTTGGATAATTTATAAATTATTATTATTTTGTCATGTCTTACACTGTCAGATGTTTCCCTTCTTTCTGCTGTCTCCCCTCCTCCCTCTGCCGGAGGGGGTTATATGTAGATCCTTGTCATCGGTTTCCCCTTTCTACTCCACCTTCTCTCCATCACTGGTCCCTAGGGATTCATCTGTCCTGGATTCCCTGTGTTTCCAGTTCCTATTTTACCAGTGTACATTTTCTGGTCTAACTGGATTTGTAAGGTAGAATTGGGATCAAGGGGTGGAGGAAGCATTTAAGAACTAGAGGAAAGTTGTATGTTTGATCATTGTTACACTGCACCCTGACTGGCTTGTCTCCTCCTCATGATCCTTCTGTAAGGGGACGTCCAGTTGCCTAAAGTCCAGATGGGCTTTAGGTCCCCCCTCTACACTCCCCCTCATTAACAATGATGTGATTTTTTTGGTAGAACAAATGTTTTAAATCACCAAACCAATTACACAGATTATACATATGTGTGTGTGTTTTATACGTGCACACTTATTTCTATTGACTGTGCTTTGGCCTACTATATCCTATTTCTGAAAATAGTAAAAAATATCTATTATTCAACTATCTTGGCATTAATGACATACGCCTGGAGATAACAACCACTCAGATGGAAGGTGAGAGTAATTGCTTAATCTGATGATTATGGTTTTGTGTCAATTTGGCTGGATCGTGATTCTCAGTTGTTTGGCAATTATGAAGTGGGGTCATTGCGTAGTTATGTAATGATGAACTCATTATTTTTGGTGATCTGATGTGTTCATTCTTCCTTTCACATAGTATCATTAAAAAATAATAATGACCTGGTCTTTAACAACTAACCGTACTGATAAATGAGGAGTGTTTGTAGATAGCATGCTATTATATATATTGCAGATGAATTGCCTCAGTGGTGGTAATGATGGGCTCCAACATAAGAACTGGTGGTGTTTTGTACTAGGGGCACTCTGTTTCAGAAGTGAGTCAACTGCACGTAGTGAAAACAGCAGGTTGCTAGAGTGCCCGGATAATACACACGCGCGCGTGCACACATATCTATAAGAGTGTTCTAATCTTGACCTGTTCCTATCAAAACCTTTACTATGGATCCACTTCATCACCCCCCAGAGATACTTCTTCAAATCCCTTCCTCCCCTCCACTTGTTCTCCCATACCCTCTGCTGCTGTGGAGGCACCCAGTCTCCCCAACCCACAAATCTCTCCCACACCTGCAGCCTACATGGCATTTCCATTTTCTCCTTCCGACATGACGCTCTTTATTGCCTCTCTGCCAGATGTTGTCCCAAGGTGTGTGCTCTGTGCGAAGCTCACACACGTCAGAAGATGGAGAACACGAGCACTCAGCTTCCAAGTGCTTCTTCCTTCTTTATGGAGGGATTTGTGCAGAGGTCATGATCAGTGAGCAAGAGGCCCGGACTAATGCCAGGGTCTGGACTTCAGTCCTGCCTCCTCTTGTTTCCCACCTTGATGGAGCTATCTCAAAGTTCTCTTTCTCCTTGAGCAGATGGGGGAAAAGAACATAATTATTTCAGGAAGTAGTTAGAGTTAAATGAACGAATGCCTGTAGGTGCTCACAACAGTCCTAGACACAGAGTCAATACAAATGAGAGCTTGCTTCATCCTCATGGTACCCCAACTTTCTGTGGTTGTTGTTATTGTGCGGGCTCTGGAACCACCTAATCTGTTTTAGATCTTGCATGAGATTTGGGTGAGCATTTTACTTTTATCTACCTCAGCTTCTTCATCTAAAGAAGTGGTTCTCAACCTTCCTCGTGTCAAGAACCTTTAATACAGTTCCTCATGTTGTGGGGGACCTCATAAAATTATTTTCTTTCTTTCTTTTTTTTTAGGGGGGGCATCACTCCATCTGGTGGTCGTGGGCTGCTACCCAGTGCTGCTCCTGAGAGCCGCCAAGCCCGCAGGCCGCAGTCCCGCACTCAACCACTTACGCCACTGGGTCTCAGCCCCATACAATTATTTTCATTGCTATTTCATAACCGTCATTGTGCTACTGTTATGAATCAGGTGATCCCTGTGATAGGGTCACTTGACCCCCAGAGGTATCTTGACCCACAGATTGAGAATAGCTGATCTAGATCTTTTCATTGTTAATACTGTTTTTGATAGGTGCCATTGAGTTATTTGTAACACACAGCAAACCTTTGTGACAGAGTGGGACCGTAGCAGTTATGGGATGAGATTGCCAGGCCTTTCTCACGCTGAACTTCTGGGTAGGTCTAATCTTTGGTTAGTAGCCCAGGTAAGTCCAGCATAAGTACTGAGCCACTAAAACTCCTTGGTTAATAATAATACCTGCCTTAGAGAGCTGCTGTGAGAATTAAAGTAATAATACAGATGAATGAGCCTAGAAGAGTAGCAATGTAATAAATACCAATCACTGTTAATGATTTGTGATTAGATAGAGTAAGGAGCAGAGCCTGGGCTCGAAACCGATCCCACCTGACAGCAAATATCTGTGTCCTTAACTACAGTCCTGCTTCCTTCTCTCAGACTTGCCATGGGGACACGTCTAGCCACAAAAAAATGTCTCTGTTCTACTGCTTCTTTCAAGAGATGATTGCACTCAGGTTTGCTTTAATTTACTTTGTTGTGAAGCTAGGGACTGTGGCTGTCTTAGCCAGCAACTCAATCTCTCATTGATTTCCTAACTATGTGGTGTTGACGATATTGCAGGTGACCAAAAGCCATGATCCATGGACCTTTTCCTCTAAGGCCTAGACCTGACCTTACCCTCACCCTCCAGATGAAGAGCCAGCAACATGAAAGACTTGGCAAAAGCTAGCAGCTCAAATTTACACAGCACTTCTAAGCCTTAGATCGGGAACTTAGAGGGCAGCAGATGTATGCTAGGAATGATTCAAAAAAGGAGGTTGAGAGTGTTAGTACAATTTGAAGGATGCCATCAATATCACTAAATTAGAAGAGTAGAATTTTTGAGTTGGTGCCTATTCTGTTGTGTATAACTGAACAACAAATGATAATGATCTCTAAAAAAAGGACAATCACCTAACAAAGGACTTCATTCTGTAAATTTGGGGAAAGGTCTTTTCTGTATGCACCTTCTGGGCAGACGTCTGCCCCTGTGGTCTTCATGTGTATGCTGCTATGGAGATATAACTCTTCCTCTGTTGCAAGACTGCAGCCCATGGCCAGGCCTTCTTTTTCCTTAGGGTCTCCTTGGGGAGTGAAGTCAACGTGTCAGAAGGCACTGACTCAACTGTAACTTGTAGATAGGCTTTTTTGGCCTTTCTTTTTCAGTTAATTTGCTCCTGTCTGCTGGGGTTCTCTTAGGCAAAGTTTGGAGAGGTCCCGGATCAGGACTGGGAAGGTCATGCACTGGTCGAAATTGGTCCTTGGCAGCAGCCTTGATTGGAAATCTGAGAAAATGGTGGCAATTTGGAACTTAGCAAAGAGAAAGAAGCAGGGAGTGACCAGCATATTGAGGCTGGTCTTTTCGCCTCTCTTCTGGCTTAATTTTTCACTCTGCCTTGCCAGGGCTCCTCTTCCCATTTCTCTCTGTCTATTTCTGTGTCCTACTGAAAAACTCAGTTCGAACTCTAGCCCTGCAGGAACTCTGATTATTTTCTATGAACCTGTTCTTAGCCTGGACTTCTCCGAAAGCAGCCCTAAATTAGAGCTGGTAGATAGGTAGCTGATTTGAGAGGAATGTCCCAGAGACCAGAGGCACAGGATGGGAGGGGAAATAGATAGGGAGGAGGGAGAGCCAACACAGGGATGCATTCTAAAACACCTCTCTGTCTGTATTGTCTACCTGAGCCACAGCAGGGGAAACACTTTGTCCCTGGCTTCTACCTCTGCTGTAACACTCAAATGCTATAATTCCACCCCCCCCCCAATTGTTGGTACCCTTGACCTCCTGCTACCCTAAGCACATACTCAGCCTGCTTAGGTAAGCTTGGGTAAGGTGATCCTGGTGCTGCAAACTTTAACACACGTGAGTATTCAAAGATTAGAGGTTCAAATCTACTCAGAGCACCCAATGATCTACTTTGGAAACCCTGCAGCACAGCTGTCCGCTGGCTTTCTTGAGCTCACCCTGAGTTAGAGTCATGGGTGTCTGAGTCACATGAGCCAGAGTCAGCTCAGCAGACAGGTGGCACTTTTTGTAGTTGTTGTTGTGAAGGATGACTGTAAAGGCATACTTTCCTCATACTGTGAGGTTCACCTGCATAGTGACCGCTGAGTGTTTCTTCAGAGTGGCTGGGACCAGAAGCAAGAGAAATATGGCAGACCCACGCCAAGGAACTGTGCTTGTCACAGGGTGAAGCAAGTCAAAACCTTGGTGGAATTGTTCACCACCACCAGGGCTGAAGGAAGAGAGAGACTAAGAGGTGCCCCATATGGGTTTTAGAAAATCAAAGCTCTGCAAAGCACATGGTGTCTCAAAACACATAAATCCAACTAATACTGAGGTGTAAGATTTACAAGAGCCTGTACTTTCTCCAAAGAACCTTGGCAGTATGTTCGTTTTGTGTTGGGCTGCTAACTGCAAGTTTGAACTCATTGAGTTTTCCATGGGAGAAAGAGGAGGTTTTCAGTCTGTAACAAAAGAGTTACAGTCTCAGCAGTCTCTAGGGGCCGTTCTATCTTGTCCTGTAGGGTCCTGTAGACTCCCCATGATGGCAGTCAGTTTGGGTTTAGTTTTAGATTTCTCCAAATGACCACTCCAACAGTCAAATGCTATTTTGTCTCCATAATTTTGGTATGCCTGGTCCTCTGGTACCCTAAGCACATGCTCAGCCTACCCATTGAGTAAGGACACTAGACAAGACCATAAGTACTATTGATATCATACGCCTCATTGATGCCATGTGCTGTTTGATTGTATCATGCATATCGCATCCCAGGCATGTAATAGGTACCCAAACATGGTCAGTGACCTTTACAATTTTATTACTGTTTCTATTTTTTTTGAGTCCTGAATATTGGTGATAGAAAAATAGCCTCGAAAGTGTGCCTTTGTTTTTAGAGGTAACCGCCACTGTAGTTGAAGTGTTTCTTGGGTCCCACGTTGGGACTGATAAGAATGTCTGGGAGCAGTGTCTGACCTCCAGTGTCACAAGTCAGGAGGGGGAGAGTTGGCATCATCAGCCCAAGGCTGATTCCTACAGAGTGGAGCAAAGGTTGGACAGGCCTTCACCCTCCAATATTCGTTATTCTGGCTCTAACCACATGCTCCTCATGTGACACGCTTCTTCTCTGATGAGGTTGGTAACCCACTGCAGTGGACTCATAAAACCATAGCCAGGACTCCCAAGTATGGGGTTTATCAGGATCGGGAATAACAATTTTTTAGTCAAAAGTGTTCTCAGCTGTGTTCACAGGCTTGTCTCCTACTAGCTCTTGGGCCCTCAACCACAAGGCTCCTTGATCTCTGTTCTACTGGACAAGTGTTATAAAGCTCCGTGAACACTACTGATAGATGCTCAAAGGGCAAACCACTCCTCCTAAGCCTCAGCCTACCTAACTCTAGCTCTATGAGAAGGTAACCCTGGCTTCCAAGAGCAAGTGCCCAGAAGCAGGCCTCCCTTGCTAGCAAGCTTGTGCCCTATTGTTCTTGGTTTTACACCCATGGTCCTAGAAGCCTAGCACTCTGTTCCATGCTCTTAGTGCCAGTGCTTCTGCTGTCACTGTCTTCCTGATTGGTCCTCCTGGTTCTCCCTGTCTCTGGTGTCACAGCTCTGTTTTCTGGATTGAGGAGGTTCAGCACAGGGTTCTCAGGGTCCATAGGACACACTTTACTCTTAGCTCTCCTTCATGGGCATGAGACTCCTGTTCCTACTTCTGAGGTGGTCATTTTATACTTAGCTGGGTGACAGAGCTGATGAATCCCCACTTTGGGATCTCATACACATGATTTGCATGTTTCTATCAATCATTGAGTATGAGTTACAAAGACTAGGGTAGGAGAGCTCAGCAAGAGCCACTGCACTGCAGGCTCAGTGCTGTGAGGACCTCAGTGGAAGGCAGTGGATGCTTGCTGGAGCAGATATTGTTAGTACTCCCCCTGTGTCTCTGATGTCTGCCCTGGAGGCCACCGATAACCTCTGTGGACAATTCCCTGGACAATAACTTCATACTTTGAATACCAGCAGCTCCTCTCTGAGGGTTCTCCCTGGTTGCTTCATCCTCACCGTACCTTGACTTTCTGTGACTATTGTTATTGTGTGGGCTCTGGAACCACATAATCTGCATTAGATCTTGGAGGAGATTTGAGTAAGCATTTTACTTTTATGTGCCTCCATTTCATCATCTAAAGAAGGTTCATCATGTCAACCTTCCTCATGTCAAGACCCTTTAATACAGTTCCTCATGTTGTGGTGAACCACATAAAATTATTTTCATTGTTACTTCATAACTGTCATTGTGCTATTGTTATGAATCAGGTGATCCCTGTGATAGGGTCAGTTGACCCTCGAAGGCAGTGTCTGGGGTGGGGTGGGGGGGAGGCAGGCCAGAAATTCTAGGGAGCGGCATTAGTTCTGGTAGACTAGAGAAACAAAATCATGGACACTCATATATGTATAAGAGAGAGTTTTATATAAATTTAATTGTACATTTAGAAAGGAGGGCGAAGTGGTGAGGGTTGGGGAGAAATGGGGAGCTGATTATAAGGATCTTCATATAGCCTCCTCCCTAGGGGATGGACCACAGAAAAATGGGTGAAGGGAGATGTTGGACAGTGACAAAATAATAATAATAATTTATAAATTATCAGGACTTCATGAGGGAAGGGGGAGTGGGGAGGGAGGGGAAAATATGAGGAGCTGATACCAAGGGCTCAAGTAGAAAGAAAATGTTTTGAGAATGATAATGGCAACAAATGTACAGATGTGCTTGACACAATGGATGGATGGATGAATTGTGATAAGAGTTGTATGCACCCCCAATTTTAAAAAATGATAAAGTAAATACATTTCAAAAAAAAAGAAAAGAAGGAAAGTATCCCAACTCAGTTTAGTTCAAGCCCATAAGTCTGATATTAGCCCATATGTCTGATACCAGTCTATAAAATCCTTCTTAGATTCACAAAACACATGCAAGAATGCTGAATGCAGGATGATCACAGGCCATTGAGTAGAAAATCTTTGGATCCAGTGATGTTGTAAGCATCTCAGCACTTGCAGGGGTCTCCAGGTGACATCTCCAGTTCCCAAGGCATGGATGGGGCTATCAGCGTAGGGACATTGTGTTGTGTCAGTAGAACATCTCCACAGAATTACAGAAAGTCTCCCCCATCTCCAAGGAGGAAAAACCAGATTTCCCAGTATTCTGAGGAGAAAGCCATGCCCATACAGAGGCCTCATTTGGCTCTCATCCAATTGATAGACTAGACTCCACCCATTTGCTCTTAATCCTCTCAAGTCCCAAATAGACACCAGATAATGGAACTACCATAGGAGCTCACATGCTCTTGGTCATAGGAGATGGCAGAGAAATCTCCCAACTTGGCTTAATACTGGTCACATGAAGCTAAGTTGCCTCCAGCAGTCCCTCACTGGCTCGCTGACGCCGCCACACCTTCCTGTCCTTCTCACACCTGCTTCCTGGGACCATGGCATCTATCCCAGGATACTTAAGACATCTAAAAAAATTTCATCCTGATTGTAGAACTGTTTTTTTCTTATTCCCAATATCATAAAAATGTACAGGATAGAAAGTATCTTTTAGATAGCAGCCTTCTGACCTTTACCCATAACCACTCTTATGAGCTTGCTAAGCTGTTTTTCATACTCCTCCATCCCTATTATATTAACAAAGTTAATGTGTTTTGTAATATAGAAAATGAAATCATATTATTTTATTACTTTCCCCATGTTTAAAACATATTTTTCCAGAGTATTCTCCATGTATAAGATCTCTCTCTCTCCACACATATGTATGTGTACGTTTTTCCTTCATGTATCACATAATGGCATTGCTGACACTCTTCAGACTGTGTGACCATTCTCACTTCCCCTTTCTGAGTTGTTAACCTATGCTTTTTATTATGTGTCCTATGTGTCAGTAAGAGAATATATGATGTTTTAGTTAACTAAGACTTTTTGGGTAAACTCTTGGGTTATAGCTCACCTTTTGTGATGATAAGTGATGGATAGCATCTGTTCCCACACATCTTCTGTACCTTGGTGCAGAATTCTTGTGGGGTGAATTTCTGGAGGAGAAATTTTGGTTCAGGGAAAATCTCCCTTTAAAATACTAACAGATATTATCCAGTGGTTCTCCCAAATGATCCTCCTAGTTTATCTTTGTGAACCACCTCCCCGCCTTTCTGGCCATGGCTTCGGCAGATAGTAATGCCTTGGGTTGTCAGGATCCCAAGAGAGGAGCTGGCAGGGGTCCAGGCTTTGCTGTTCTTTCTTCTTGTCAACATCACAGGCTTCTGTCTTTCCAGGGTCCCCTTAGAGGCCTTCCTTTCCTTCCTTTCTCAGGAGAACCCCCTTCCTCAGAAACTCTTTCAATAGCCAGGAAAGCAGGGAGCCTAGAGATAGAGAGTCATGATGTGCAGCCAGCAGGGGGGAACCAGTGTCTGGATTCCAATGGTCCTGGCTTCTAATTCCAGCATGGTCACAGCAAGAGCGTGTAAAGCTGAGTCAAGGATGCACCTTTCTGGATTTGCTTTTCTCATCCCAGGAGTAGAGATCATAATATATTTTGGACTGCCAGAGGAAGGAGTAAATCTGAGTTAGAGGAAGTACAGTCAGAATGCCCTGTATTTATGTTATTCATCTTTTTTATTGGGGACTCTTAGCATAATTCATCCATCCATTGTGTCAAGCACATTTGTACATATGTTGCTATCATCATTTTTAGAATGTTTTCTTGTTACCTGAGCCCTTGGTATCAACGCATTTCCCCCTCCCCCTTCCCTCATGAACCCTGGATAATTTATAATTTTTTTTCATGTCTCACACTGACTTCTCTCTCCCTTCACCCACTTTTCTGTGTCTGTCCCCTGTGAGGGGGTTATATGTAGATCATTGTGATCGGTTCTCCCCTTTCCCCCCCAACTTCCCCTTCCCCTCCTGGTATTGTTACTCTCATTATTGGTCCTGAGAGCTTTATCTGTCCTGGCTTCCCTATGATTCAAGCTCTTGTCTGTACCAAAATGGCCTTCGAATGATAAGGTGGTACACACCAGTGTACACACTCTGGTCTAACCAGATTCGTAAGGTAGAATTGGGGTTATGATAACGGCAGGGAGGAAGCATTAAAGAACCAGATGAAAGTCATATATTCGTCCAGAATGCTCTTGAGCAGCGAGAATGGGGAGAGTTTGTCTCACAAACTTGGGTCATGTTACTTTAGGTGAATGAAGCGCTTCATCCCCGCCTCACTGGACAGGTACTCAAACTCAGGGGCTTCAATGATATGACATGTTAGTTCAGGTCAGGGGAGGGGTTTTGATACTGCAGCTTCAGAAAATAAATACAGCCGGCACAGGAAGCCAGGTCTTCTCGGGCAAGACCAGGGGCAATTCTGACTCAGGGATGTCCAGCTGGCCTGGCACAGACGCTCTTGGAACTGCGGGCTCAGCAGTCTGAGATGTTTCCCACTCACCCCCACCCCCTTCCTTCCCACCTAGGGCCATGCTTTAAGCAAAGGAGTCTGGGAAGTGTAGTTTACTGGTGTGTCCAGGAGGCAAAGGAAGCAGACTGGTCGCTAGTGAGCCAGTCTCTGTCACAGATGTTAGGAGGATGAGGACAAGATGTAAAGTACCTCGCTCTGTGCCTGACACATGGAGTGCACGTAGAGACTACCTTTGTTTGTATTGGCATCTATCTGCACCCATGTAGCCACTGCATTGCCAGGCATGACTTGGTCCAGCAGGCTGTCTGTGGGGTTTGTCCAGACCTGAGCAGGGAGGGTCACACATATGGGTCCCAAGGAGTGACTGTTCACTGGAAAGGAGCCACCTGCCCTAGACGCTCCCTGGCAGCTGCCCAGCGGACCATGCCGAGTAGCTCCATTTGGCAAAATCCTCAAAGGAGTGGACGGTCTCTAAGTGTGAGGTGACCAGCTTAACCCAGGCTGGCAGCCCTTGGGGACAAGCCCACCCAGTCCACCCCGTGTGATGTGCCTCCGCCCACACCCAGCACTTCCCTCCATGCCTGCTTCCAAGGGCCCCCACCACTTTAAGAGCCCCATAAATGCTGATAATTGCTGCATTAAACTTCAGTTTATTATTTTCTCTGGGTGCAGGTACGCAGATGATATGAGGCCTCACTGCATTTACATACAAATTGAAGAATTTTATTAATCAGTCCAGTACCAGGGATCCAACGGTAACAGTCCATCAGGCCCTTAAATACATTTGGTGACATTTTTACCATGCATTAGCATGATAGGGCAAGGCGAATATAATGTACCAATGATTGCTTTTCCATTGAAAGCACAAACGGTTTCATTTTTCCTGTCATCTCAAATAAGTGTTAAAGAGGGCTTGGAGGCTGTTGTGTCCGCGCAGTATGCTCGGGACTTACAAACACTGATGAGCGCATTAAATAACCATTAGCGTCGGGGCCTGGACCACAGCACCGTCCCTCCTCTTCAGAATTTATTCTTTGATTTAAAGTGAAGGCAATCTGTGGTCGCTTTCATAAAGTCCTGCAGCTCCTCCATTTTCCCTCCAACAAAATGCATTACAACAGTAATTTTATGACTGTTAAAATAACTGTCGTTAACAAGCACTTAATTAAAATGTACAATAAATAGCCAACTGCAGCCTTATCTGCTCTCTGGAGCGGCCACGGCCTGAGCCTGCAATGCCCAGGCCTGCTGTTGCCCAGCTTGTTTGTAGATTAATTGCTTTTCGAGCTGGCAGGAGCTGCCTCTTCAGCAGCCAGATCGTAAATGACCAGAGAGGGACTTTATCAATCAGGCAAGTGCGTCTGTGACCGTTGGTGGACCAGGAAGAAGTCCAGGGCTGGGTGGCAGGGGGGCGGGAGGGCAAGTGTTGGGTGGGTGGGCACACTGGCTAGGGGCAGATAGAGTGGTGTGGATGGAGGTGGCAGAATCTAGATGTTGGAGAAAGTCTGGGTTGTGGGGTTTCCCATGGGCCGGCCTCATTTGGGGTATCCGTCACAGTAATGGTCTTGACAAAAGTCATCACAGTTCACATGGACTATGTATGAGAGTTGTTGGTAGTTCGGGAATAGAGTTCTCATCTTCCCTGTGGGAGACGTGGGCTCAATCCCAGCCAGCCACACGCAGCTACCACCCAGCCACGGAGCTTCCAGGCTAAGACAGACTAGGCAGACAGAGCTGGGGGTTTGCTTCTGAATACCGCTTCGTTAGAATCCTATGCATGACCGTGGTCTGATCTGTAACCTCTCTCGGGCATAAGGAAGGGTGGGCAGCTTTTCATTCCCCTGTGAGTTGAGTGCCCGGAGTAAGGGGATCCACCTAGCACTAGCAACTAACAATGGCCAATGGATCGAGGACTTTAGTGACTTACTTTCCCAGGTACTTTATTTTTGCTCACTTTATATAGTTCTCCAAGCAACTCTATGAGGTCGCTATCAGCAGAATCATCACTTATAGATAGGGAAATGGAAGCTTAGGGCAGGAAAAATGATCTTCCCAGGGTCACACGGCTAATGGTATAGCTTGGAATCAAGACTGGACAGGGTTTCTCCCTAGCTGGAACCCTTCAACACTGCGCCCTGCCATCTCTGGGTATGCCTGTCAAGTGCCTCAGGTGGCAATATATAACACATGCTATTATATATATAATATAGTATATACTAGCATATAATATATGCTAAGTTCCATGCATATATTATTTCACGTGAGTGTTTCATTTTTTAATAAATCCATCTTTATTAATTGCCTGTTTTGTTAGACCTGTGCTAGATGTTAAGTACAGGAGTGAACTTGATGCGTGTGACCCCTGCCTGTACGTCACTTGCAGAGCATCCAGTGGCAGCAGTGCACTTTTGAAAAGCTAGGGGAGAAGTGAGTGGGGTAGAGAGTGAAGGGAGGGAGGGGAAGTCATGGGTTTGAAGGTCAGCGAGTGTTAACTTAGGGGCGGGGGAAGGCAGTACACTGTAACGAGAGCCTGGCAAAAGATGAGAGAGACAGGAGAAGACACTGGGAGGTTTGCAAGAATTAAAAGGTTTGCAGCAGTGGTACTAAGTGTTAAGACACAGTCCGGCCATGGTGTGAGCTAGGAGGAGAAGCGTGGGTATAAGCAGGCTGGCAGGTGTGATAGGGAGAATGGGAGGATATCCATGAAGATATAAAGGTTTGATGGAAGATAATTATAAATATGTATTTATCTTTGCTGCAGATATACCCACACATATGGTAGACTATACGGGGAGTCAGTTATGAAAATTTCTTAGACATAACCAAGTACCTCAAGGGAATGAGTTTCTGGACCATGATCAGAACTACAGTGTCTCAGAACACCAACGTCAATTGGCACAGCTTGGTTCACGCAGACGGTGTTCAACACCCCACTGCAGTGAATAGTGGCAATGCATCCTAAAGCTCAGGAGAAACCTTGTAAAGTGCAGCAATTTTTTTCTCCCCATCGAAGGAAGCTTTTGATGAAAATCAAGAGGCATATGGAAACAATCCACCCAGTAGACTGATGGGCCACACAAACATCAGCCTCAACAACCCTGAGATCAGAGGAGCTAGATGGTGCCCAGCTGCCACTACTACCTGCTCTGATGGGATCACATTAGAAGGTCCAGGATAGAGTGAGAGGAAAATGTGGGACAGAACCCCAACTCACAAAACAGACTATGTTTACTGGTTAGATAGAGACTATGGCCTTTAGTTACTCTTCAAGTCTGGAATGGAACCCACGTCTATGTTAGAAAACCCAACCATCGAAGAGCAAAAGAGCAGTATTTCCCCAAAGACAAAATTCAGAAAGGTTAGGAAATAAGAGGAAGGGAAACAGGAAACTCCAGGAGGATGTCGGATAGGTGAACTCCTCTGAAGGGATGGCAATGGATGAGCTGAAACAAAGTGCATGAATTGTTGAATGTAAAACTGGTTTGGGACTCTGAAAATCTTCACCTTATTCACAATCAAATGTTTGTTTGATTTTTCTTAAGAAGGTTTGTGTGGGTGTGTTTCCACAAAAGCTTCTAAAAGAAAGATTTAAGCTGAGGCAGCAATGGAGCAGGAACCAACGAGGTAAAGGGCAGTGGGCTACAGGTTCCAGGCAGAGGGGGTGGAGTTTGTGAAGGCATGCATGAGAAAGAGCACGGGATGTTACAGCCACTGAAGGAGTGTCGGTTCTGTGGGAAGACCTTGTAAGCCCAAGGAATTCTACAGGGCATCTAATTTCTATTCTAGAAGGGTCTTTACCTGTGAAAGGGTGTGGTAGTCGGGGTTGGCTAGAGAAGCAAATTTATAGTCACTCATATGTGTATCAGAAACAGCTTTATAAAAAGAGTAATTGTACATTAAGAAAGCATCCCAGCCCTGTCCACATCAAGTCCATAAGTCCGATATTAGCCCATATCTCAGATACCAATCTATAAAGTCCTCTTCAGACTCACGCAGCACATGCAATGACTCTGAATGCAGAAAGACCACCGGCCAGTGGGTAGAAGGTCTTGTGGCTCCAGTGGCAGTGGAAGCATCTCAGCGCTGGCAGGGGTCTCCACAGGGCTCTTCAGCTCCAGGATGTTAGTGTAGTGTTTTCAGCAGGAAGAGAGAGTAGAGAGTCCCTGTGGATCTGGTCTCCTGTGAGCTATCTATCTCCAAGTGAGGTCCTCAAGCTGCAATCTGATTGACAGACTAGACTCCACCCATTCTCAAGTTGACACCAGATGACGTCACTACCACAGCGCTCGTGGAAAGCAGCTTCATGTTTATTAGCGAGGAAAACAACCTTTCTCCAGGAAGTCAGACCACTTTCCAGAGGTCGCATGGCTTGTTGAAGAGCCAGGAAGGCCGACCAGGAGCTGCAGGGCAGGCTGGGAAAGAAAGGGGCAGGGGGCTGGGTGGTGGGAAGTCATCAAATGGGGTCTTTCATTAAAAACAAGCACAACCATAAAACAATTGCCACAGAGATGATTCTTACATATCCTCACAGAACTGCGCTCCCTTGGGTTTTTAAGGACTGAGTTTTGGGAAGTTGATCCCCAAAACGTGCTTCCAAGGTACCTCTGGGTGAATTGAACCCCCGACCTTTGGCTAGAAACTCATGCTCTCATAGTTTCATCACTGGGTGCCTCCCCATCTTGCCTGTCTTTAGCTGTTACCTGCTGCCCACTCAGCTCCAGACCCCGACAGCCTTTTGCCAAATGTTGCCTGGCCCTCTGCCACCTGCATGATCCTTAAAACCAAAAAACAAAACAAACTCACTGCCATCGGCTCCACGCCAACTCACAGTGACGCTGTCACACCCAGTGGAGGCACCCTGGTGGGCAACCTAGGCTCCATTTCCGCAGAGCCACGATCTCCTCTCATCTCCGGGGTCCTGAATACTGGAATCCACTGCGGCAGCGATGGTGCGGCCCTTCTCACAGACCGGGTCGGCAGCAGCATCTGGGAACCATTGGGCGTCCGAGACGGCTGAGAGCTTTGCCTGGATTATCTTTGAATCCCGACACCTCTTCGAAGTAGCTGAGGAGGCTGAGATTTGGCAAGTCCAGGGGCCCACTCAGGCTCTTCAACTCCAGGCCACACTCAAAGTCTGACTGCGTGAAGGTGGGGGCAGCTCTTACTAGTCCCCAGACAACTGCAGGCACCCAGCATTTGCCTTCACACTGGCACTTGGGATGTGGTGTCTGGTTCTCATTCTCTCTCTCTCTCTCCAATGTTGGCAGAGAACTTCTCCCAGTTCCTGGTGATTTGGGCTAATCCTTCATCTTGGGGGGGTCCCTGGTGCTGCAAACGATTACCATGTTACTACTGACAGCAAGGTTGGAAGTTCGAGTTTACCCTAAGGCTTCTTGAAGAAAGCCTTGCCTATCAACTATGGCAAAACCAGCCCCTAAGAGCTATGTATGAGCCATGGATGCAAGGACAATGAGCTAGGTTTTAGAGATCTATGATTTATTCAGGTTTTTAAAATATAATTTGCTTCAGAGTGAGAAAAACTCCCCCCCCCCCCAACAAAAAAGAGAAGGCAATGAAAGAAATTACTGTGAAGGGCCAATGGCCACATTCTCTTAGGTGTGTTCTTGTGAGGGTCGGAGGCGGGTGATCTGGTCCGAAGAGGGTGCTAGGTGGCTGGGGCGTTGGCTCAGGTACTTGGTTGCATCCTGCACCTGGAGATGTGGAGATGCATGTGACACCTTCTCCGGTGCCAGCTTTATTCCTGTGGCTCCATCCAGTCCGTCAATGGGGACCAGTCTCAGGCTGTTTTGAAGTGCCTGTGCATGCCACACTGGTGGGGAGGGGTCGGACCAAGGGGAGGGAAATGCTACTGATGAGAGGACAAGGCATTTCACTGAGATCTCTACCTGACTGTTATTTAAACAAACACCAAAGATGGAAGGTTTGCAGTCTGGGGAGGCTGCTGTCAACACCCTGGGACTCTGCCGAGAGGGGGCTGCTCCGCCTGGTGTCCCTTCTCGTCTCTTTGCATCAGCATCTGTGTCGCCTCTCTTTGCATCAGCATCCAGCAGGGGCGGAAACACGCAAATGCACAGTCAGTATGCATAGGCATTTGCCAGGGCGAGGACCTGGGAAGGAGCCGCTGGGTCCCTGGGGGTGCGCAAAGGGGCACCTCTTCCTGGCCGCCATCTCCTGTGCGCATTCATTAAGCTGGCCAGCTTGGTGACTTCCTGGCCACAGAGTGCCAGGCCTGCTTAGGCACCAGGAAGAACTCTTTCCAGGCATGCACCATTGTGATTTATTTTGATTAAGTGGTTAGGAGTCTGATTCCTGTGTGCATGCCCTTCCTTTGCTGCACTGCGTTCTCCTGGCCACCGTCACGACTCTCAGCCTCTCTCTTACTTTCCGTCTCTCGAGGGAGGCTGGCCCCATGGAAACCGTCAGGGTGGGGAGGTGGGAGCAGCTGGACCAGTAAGTCCTGCGCTGGGCTCCTCTGTCAAGTTAGGTAAGTTACTGTGTCACCGACCGCTGTGTCCTCTTGGGCAGACCTTCTCCGTGTTACTGGGAGAAGGGACCGGCCCCTTGGCTCTTTCAAGTGGCCCTTTCTGAATCCATGCTGGGCTTTCTGGAAGAGCAGAGTTCTAGAAAAGAGCGCTTGGGTTCACTTACTCAGTGTGACAGGGTCGCCGTCAGTTGGCATCGAGGAGATGGCAGTGAGTTCGGTTTGTTTTTTGGTTTTAAGGTCATTGGGGGTGAATACCAAGGGATGTAGGTGGTGAGCAGTCCCTTGCGGTGACGTACAATCTGGTGGTGCCCTTGGTGGCAAAGCAAAAGGTCTGTCGTTTGAATCGACAGAGCCTCGCCCCGCCACCCCCCAATCTAGAAAGATGGCTGGTGAACCATGTGTGAAAGGTCACCACCACTCCCCAGCCACAAGGCCACAGCTCTCCTCTGGCAAGTGAGGGGTCAGCATGAATTGAAATCTATGAGAGCGACTGGTGTGGGTGCTCGTGTGTGTGTGCTCGGGTGCGTGCATACATGTGTGGTGGGCATGGGGGTAGTGGAGGCGGAAGAGGCCATTGGACAGCAGGGTAACATCCAATCTCATAGAGCAATCTCTATTGATTCTCCAGCTTTCTTTCCACCCCAGAGAAGAGAGGCTCAGCTTGGTGCTAATATGCCCTTGATACCTCTCTAGCTCATCCTACTTGCCCTTTATGGCACAGAGACATTAGCCTCTTGCCATACCAGAAGAGCATTTAAGAAAAACGAATGTTCCCTTATGGTGGTGTGCCTCTTAGGATGAAGGAGACTGACCTTTCACTTTGCTATGCATGTTGGAGGTGCGGATTCCATCTGGGCTCTGTCTAGCTAAGCAGCGGGAAGTACATGGGTAGTACTTGGATATCGTGACACTCATGAGGCTGGAGACCTAGTGCCAGGACCCCATCATATGTCAGGGATTGCACCGAAGTCCCAGGGCTCCAGCCTGTGGGGTGCTCCTGGCCTTTCCCTTGTGTCCTGGGTTCCTGCCCTTGAACCAACCTTCCCATGTCCCTGCCCCAGTCAGGAATGCCGTGTCAGGGCTGATGAGAGGGCTGAGCCTGCTTCTTTCTTGCCCAGACAGAGGCCTCTCGGCCAAGGACTTTGTTCTGACCTCACTCCAGGGCCGAACTGAGCATTGGGAGCAGATCCTACACATCCTGGTCAGAAAAAGATGGGTCTTGGGGGTGACAAGTGGCTTCCAAATTCCGATTCCCCCCAGGTTTGCCTGGAGAGGATTTCTGTTCTTAGACCCAGTCAGTACTTTAGACTCATCAGGTCCCGGTCCAGGAACATTGAAGCAGGATCCCTGGAGGAGGCAGCTTGGAAAGAACCAAAGCTTCCAGGTGATTCCAGTGGCTGAGAAGCACGGTTTAGGACTCAGACGCTCTTGCCTATCAACGCCTTGCACCCTCGGTCTGGAATGACCTTTTCTTCCAATTAACGGATCCCAAAATGTATTTTAGGACCTGGCTGAAGTGTTGACACTCCTAAACTGGCCCCAGGATCTTTCAGGCTCAGATGATTCCCCTGGTATGTAATCCAGCACTCACCCAGAGTTAGGATGGTTTCCCCACCGGGGGAGGGGTTGTTGGTAGGCAGTGTTCGTGGCCATCATTCATGGCCTGTCACAGGGCAATGACTGTGCTAGAGGAGGGGTGAATCGGGCTGGGGGCACACGGAAGTCTAGGGGACACATAGTTAAGTGTCATTGCATTGGTTCTGACGCAGGGACGGCCAAGGCACAACAGAGCCCTACACTTCCTCATGCATGATTGTGGTGCTGAGCCCATTGCTGCCACTGTCCTGACAAGGCCTGGTCTCCACCAAGCAGGGTATCCTTTTACTCAGAGCGTGACCAACATCTCTCCATCCTCCCTTTTAAGCTGCGTTCTGTTGGCATTGCTGTCACACAGCTGCATTTGTTCTTCTGGTGGTTCGTGGTCTATTTTGCGTCCTTCACCAAGACCATGATCCACAGGCATCTTCCATTTTTCTTATTCAAGGGACACTTCAGTCCTAAGAAGCCTTCACTTGGACAATGGAACAGGCTTCCTTTCTGTTTAAGAAGAGCTTCTAAGACCTGCCTTTCTTTGCACCATGATGATGATAGTTTGGGATTCTTCCATTGATTGGGAAGACTGATTGGGTTGTTGTGGTGGTTAAATGTATTGGGTCAACTTGGCTAGACAATATTACCAGTAGTTTAGCCTCACACTAGATGAGCTGCCGTTCTATTATGGAATCCAATACATCACAATGCGATCATCTCCTGTAATCTAATGTAATCTATGCTCTTATCCAAGCATTTGTAAGAGTAGGGGTTGGTCTGCCGCCAGACTGTAAGAAAAATATTTTGGCAAAATTTGTCTTCTTTTTCTACTTTCTGTGTCCTGTGAAGGAATCCTGGGACACAGCCTGTAGATGTCTCTGGTCTGTCACCCTGACCTACAGATTTGAGGCTTGCTCATTGCCCACAGTCCCTTGAGGCTGCAGGAGTCTCTGGCCCATTGCCCGATCTAGAGACATTGGCCTTTCTAGTCCCCATAGTCATATGAGCCACATCCTTGAAGTCAATCTTTTCTTCTCTATATGCATCCTTGTCTATCACAGCAGCCCAGTTTGTCTCCAGAACCCTGACAAAGCCCCCTACATCCCCCCCGCCCCGTTTTACCTGAACCCACTCTTCCCTACTCACTGAGATACTTGGCCATAGGTACCTTCTTTTCCTTGTTTTAGATCTTAGGTGTCATGTAATCTCAAAATCTCCATCCAGCCTGGGCCCTCGGCCACCAACATGCTTTAGTTCAAATCACCCCCTGACAATTCTTCTTTCTCTTTCTGTCTCTCTCTCTTTTTTTTTGGAAGCAATTTTTAAAAAGTATTTATTATATGGTTTTGATTTACAACTTTTAAAAAGAGAACCCCATCTAGATATGACAAACTGAATAGTGACTTCCAGGAATTTGGAAACACAGCGTTCAATAGGGAAGGCATAGGCACTTTTTTTAAAGCAGAGAAATTCTTCTCCTTGCTATTGCCGTGGTGTAAATATGGCCTTCTGCTTTTTAAAATTAATACTTTATTGTGAATGAAGTCTCAGTTTATATTCCAGTTAATTATTTTAGTATTCAATAACTTATACAATTTATCAGGCCATCCAAGAGTTCGCCCTGCCCACACTGCTTTTTTTAAAAAGCATTTTATTGGGTCCTCATACAACTCTTATCAAAATCCATTCATCCATCCATTGTATGCAAAGCACACTTGTACATTTGTTGTCATCATCTTTCTCAGATATTTTCTTTCTACTTGAGGCCTTGGTATTACCTCCTCTTCCTCTCTTAAGCCCCATTTGGATGTCACTTCCTCAGTCATGTCTTCATTGGTGCCTCTCTTGCTCCAAATTTATATATTTTTGGTTTTCTTTTGCGACATCTTGCTCCTGGAGAGCTGCTGCTGGATTTGAACCGTCAACCCTGTTGGCCGCAGTCCCGCGCAAAACCACTACTCCACCTGGGCTCAGCGACTGGCTCCAAATTTAAAGCCGTGTCTTTTTTGTTTTCCCTTTCCATTTTTTCATTGTGCTGCCAGCTTTGCTTTATGGAGCATTAACCTTGGTTTTCAATGATATCTGTACCTTATATATGGATGCTATGATTAGCCTCAGCTACCTCTACTAGCCCAGATAGGGGCCCAGTTTGTTTCCAATAGTTCTTATCCCCATCTCTGGCACATCGTACTTGCTCAATAAGTGGCCGTTAGATGAAAGGTGAGTGTGGTGTGACAGGTGAAGGTGCTTGGCCAGTGTGAGAGCCAGACGAATCACTATGAAGAGCCTGCAGATTGATCATTGGTTTTGGTATTAGTTCTGGTCTCCGTCAAACCTTTCATTTCATTTCACTCTTCGAGTAGAAGAAGCTGAACTTATAATCTCATGTCCAGGTCATGCTGGGGTCGGGGGGAGGGGCCTAGCCAAGGATTCATGACATTAACTAAAGAACCACCTAGGAGAAGTAAGACGGCAGGAGTTTGCTTATGCCACTGCCTCCAGCCTCATGAAGTGCTGCTGGGAGGATAGTCGGCTCCCTCTGGGCAGATCACTGCTGGGGTCACTCAAGCCAAC
>PVJH01013485.1:14258-60349 GCA_004026705.1 Nesogale talazaci | reverse complement strand
CGCGGGCCGCAATCCCGCACTCAACCACTTATGCCACCGGGGCTCAGCCAAGAAATGAATCATTTTATTGTGTACTCACACACCTTCCGCCATGATCATCAATTGTATGCAGGCCTCATTTGCACACTTACTGCCATCATCACTCTCAAAACATCCTCCCTCCACTTAGACCTCCAGTTCCAGCTCCCCATATTTCCCTTCTTCCCTCCGCCCCATGCTAATTCTTAATGAGATGTGAAGTTCTTGATGAGCATGTAAAACTAGGAGTGCTATTGTCATTTCTGAAAAATTCAATCTTTCACAAGAATTAAGTCATTGTTTCAAGGTCACATGATAATGGGAGAAATTCTCACTTCATAGAAATGAGTTTTTCTTACATTTTATGGAATATAAAATAAATGTTAGCATGCGTTTTCTTAAAAGTAATACATATGATCTTCTATGCCCCTTGTGTACAATCATGTTCCTTGATGTCATAGGTTTTTATATTATAATATCTTTCCTTATATTAACATAATGTAATATAATATAAGGAAATATAATATAATATTTCCTTATAGTATAGCATCTTTTTATAAGCTCTATCTTGATTTTTCTTCATTTCTCTTACATACACACACATATTTAAGATTTGTTTGTCTGAAGATCACAAGATTTACTGTTTTTTTTTTTTGTGAATTTTTCCATTTTCAGATAAGCTGTGTCACCTCTCCAAGTTCTGCACAAAGTATACCATTAAAAGGTTTACATATCAGGATTGTCAAAACAATCATAAATATTTTCTGGTACACTGACCTTTTGTTTAGCTTTTATTTATGTAATCACAATTTTCAGCACTTCCTAATGAATAACAGACAATTATTTGATAGATAAAACAAGCCAATGACATCGGAATATATTACAATAGCTTGTATGAAATCAGTGCACAATGCCTCTTATCACTAAACCACAAAGGAACAGCTGAGTGAAATTGCTGTACAAATAAAATCTGAAGGGTATCGTGACTTACATCATTAGCAGTTTCAATCGGTAATTAATGTTCTACATTTAAAAAGTGACCTCTGTACTATTTTATGCAGAGGAGGTAGCTGCTACAAGTCCACAGATACAGTATAAATAATTTGACTTCGTAAATGGGCAAGTCTCGGTTTTCTAGAGAATTATCTTCACCAGTATGTTCATCTTTGGGGTGCCACGCTTTCTAATTTTCTTCTCATAAAATATAACCCTTTCAGGCATATGGAGTCAGAGGAGGGTAAAAATAAAAGCATTTGGGTAAGAAGACCCGAGTTATAATGTGGAGATCGGTTTAGGCTATGCATGGACACCGCCCACTGCCATCAGGTTGATTCTGACGGAGAACAACCCTGAAGGGCAGGCTCCACCTGCCCCTGTGCATTTCTGATACTGTCACTCTTGAAGGGAACAGAAGCCTGTCTTTCTCCTGCAGAGCAGCTGATGCTGTTGGGAGGCCAGCCTTGCAGGGAGCACCAAGCCTGCTTGCCTGAGAAAGGGACTGGGCACTATCTTGAACACGTGACATGAGTTTCAAGTTTCTAATTCTCGTTCCACCAGCTGAGTGTCTTGTCTTGTGAGGGCAGTTTCCCGGCTGCTTCTCCATCATCCTTTTGACATTTTTTTATTTCCATGATCTCGTCACCTGGTTTCTGAAGCTCCACTCTCCAATTCGATTTTCAAACGAGAAATATCATCTGGGAGGGGAAAGCTCACTCGCTGGTGGAACCACATGGATATTATGCATGAATAGACTACTAAAACCCTCACATGATCTTTATTTGATTTCATACCACACCTAGTGCCTAACTGGTAATTCCTCCAATTGTCTAGTAAGGCCACATTTCTCACCTCGTTCCATGGATCTGTGTAAGATTGTCTCCAGTGTCAAAACAAAAGACTCTCACACAGTTCCTGCTATTGTCCCACCTGGTTGGTTCCAGCCCAGAGACCTAAGAAGCTCTAAGAAGAAGTAGACTGCCCATAGGGTGGCGTAGTAGGTCATGTGTTCCATTGCTTGAGTAAAGGATTAGTGTTTCGATACACCAGCTGTTCCAGATGAGAAAAATAAGGTAGTTTGAACCTAACTTACAGAGTAACAATCAATGTGAAGGCAGTGAATTGAGGGAATTTTCAATAAAGTAGAATGCTTCATCTTTCTTTTTCTCTCGCCCATGAAACACTTATAATTAACTGTTTTGCCTCTCACTGTCACCAATCAGGAGGCTTCTGTTTTTCTTTTCCATTTTTGCTTTAGCTAGCACAGGGATTTCTTTACGTAGTGCCATCAATTTAATTGTGAAGAGGAATTCAATTTAACAATCAAAGAAATAACCTGTTTTTAAAATATTTTTAGATCTGTAAAACCATTTCAATTCAGATCTTAGTATTATTTCCAAATTAAGCTGCAAGAGAATATGCTCTTAAAATTGGTTTTGACATTTGTTCATTCTCTAGTAGCGTCAGATGTTTCTTCTCCTTTTTACACTTTTTGGTGGAAAACATCTGGATACCTCAGATATCTAACAAATTTCTAGATATGTGTATGGCTTGTGATAAGAGTTGTATGAGCACCCAATAAAATGGTTAAAACAACAACAGCAAAAACACATTTCTGAGTTAGCAAATACAGCTTTATTAATTCAGTGCATCCCAAGCAGCTTCTAAGTGATGATGAGAAATGTGTCCTGCAGGTAGAAAAGCACTTTGAACACATTGTTTTCCTTCCTCAAGGTTCATGGCACGCCCAAATAATTAGAATGAAATGGTCGCATATCTTCCTTTCAACTTGTGGAAACAGTGTTTTGTTTCTCCTATAGCAGAAAGCATAGCTGCAGGATCCTGTCGCCCTAAGGAGGAGCAGTTGAAAGTTAGTGATCCTGTGAAAAAGTCGTGAATTCTCAGCCCTTGCATGCCAAGCTCCTTGTTCTCCACTCTGCCCTCTCTCTCAGCCAGAGGCACCCCCTTCTCTCTAGCACAGCAGTTCTCAACCTGTGGGTCGCGACCCCTTCAGGGGTCAAACAACCCTTTCCCAGGGGCTGCCTAACAAGAGCATTGGAAAACACACAAAAATTTCACAATATATAATTACATATTGTTCTGTGATTAATCGCTATGCTTTAATTATGTCTATGTTCAATTTGTAACAACGAAAATATATCCTGCATATCAGACATTTACATGATATTCATAACAGTAACAAAATGACAGTGATGAAGCAGCAGCAATCATGTCATGATTGGGGGGGTCACCACCACATGAGGAACTGCATGAAAGGGTTGTGGCCTGAGGAAGGTTGAGAACCGTTGTCTACTGTCTTGTCCCCTCAGTCCTGTTGCCAGTGGAGGACAGACTCTGGCCATGGGACTTTCAACATATGCCAGGAACCTTCCTGCTTCTCCTCGTCTTGAACTCCATCACCTGCCTCTTCTCCTAACATCCACTTTTGTCTTTCTGGGATTACTAAAATAGTTTCAAAGGAACATTTTTTAGTCTGTTTTTAAAAAAAACAAATCAGAATTTATCACAATAAAATAGGGATACTAGTAACTATAACGGTCTGTGCCTCTCTAGCTCTAACTCTGTGTGTATGTATGTATGTCTACATAATGCTATGGCTTCCTGCAGAAATAGAGAATTTAGAAAAGGAGTGATTTGCATATAAGGGAACAGATGAAACAGTTCTGCTACTGCTTTTTCAAGGAATCCTGGTGGCATAGTGGGTTATCCACTAAGCTGTTAACTTTAAGCTCAGCAGTTCAAAACTCACAGTCTCTTCAAGGAAGAAGCCTGGGGCTTTAGAACCCCATAAAGATTTACAGAAAACAGTGGGACTAATGGCTCCAGGGGGACATGGGAGATGGGGAGGAAGGAGAATGAAGGTGGTGTTGTCCATCCCTGGGCTAAGGGAACAACAAGTGATCCAAGATCAGTGGCAGGGTGTAACAGGCCTGATAAGAATTGATCAGGTGAAATGTAACAGAGAGAAATTACTGAAGTTAAAATGGGCGATATGCATAGTAGTGGGATAAGAGGAAGTAGAAGGAAATAGAGGGAACTGGGATGCAAAGGGCCACTACAGAGTTCTAAATACAGGTATAAACATAGATGAAAATATTCACATATGGTGATGGGGAAATAGATCTACATGAATATACTTATAGGGCTAGCATTAAGGTGCCAGATGGACATTGAACCTCCACTCAAGTACTTCCTCAATGCAAGAACACTTTGTTCTATTAAATTAGCATTCCTTGATGCTCACCTTGCTGACACAAGCTATGAAGACAAATGTGTGCATAAGCAAAAGTAGTGAAGAAAGCTGATGGTGCCTGACTATCAAAGATATAGTGTCTGGGGTCTTAAAGGCTTGGAAGTAAACAAGTGGCCATCTAGTTCAGAAGCAACAAAGTCCATGTGGAAGAAACACACAAGCCTGTGTGACTATGAGGGATCATTGGAATCAGTTAGTAGCAGTCATCAAAGAACAAAAATCATATTTCATGCCCACCTTTCTGATATGACGGCTGAAGACAAAGGTGTGCATGAGCGAATGTGATGAAGAAAGCTGATGGTGCCCGGCTCTCAAAAGATATAGCATCTGGGGTCTTAAAGACTTGAAGATAAACAAGCAGCCATCTAGTTGAGAAGCAACAAAGTCCACATGGAAGAAGCACACCAGCCTGTGTGACCATGAGACGTCAAAGGGATCAGGTATCAGATATCAAAGAACTAAAAATTATATCATTGTAAATGAGGCAGAGTACAGATTGGGGTCCCAAAATCCATCTGCAGATGAAGCAACATCCCTTTATAGAATGGTCCCGGGGAGGAGACATGCCAGTCAGGGTACAGTGTAGCAATGATGAAACATGCAACTTTCCTCGAGTTCTTAAATGCTTCCTCCCTCTTACTATCATGATCTGAATTCTGCCTTACAAATCTGGTTAGACCAGAGGATGTACACTGGTGCAAATAGGAACCAGGAACATGGGGAATCCAGGACAGATGATCCTATTAGGACCAGTGGTGAGAGGGAGGGTACAATACTGGGAGGGTGCAAGAAAGGTGGAGTAGAAAGGGGGAACCGATTAAAAGGATCTACATATAACCTCCTCCATAGGGGATGGACAACAGGGAAGTAGAGAGGAGAGACATCAGACAGTGTACAATATGACAAAATAATAATTTTATCAAGGACCCGTAAAGGAGGGGGTTCCAGGGAAAGAGTGTAAAATAAAGAGCTAATACCATGGATTTAAGTAGAAAGAAAATGTTTTGAGAATGAGGATGGCAACAAGTGTACAAATATGCTTTGCATACAATGAATGTATGTACAGATTGTGATGAGAGTTAAATGAGCCCCCAATAAAACAAAAACAAAAAAAAAGGACAGCTTCAGGAACTCACAGGAGCACTTCTAGACTTTCCTATAGTGTCGCCATGAGTCACAAGTGACTCCATGGCAGTGAATTTGAGACTTTTTTATAGGTGGGGGTTTATTTTAAACAAAACATGCTTAAACATTTGTAATCAGTGAATACTGCAGACATGTTCTCTCAGTAATAGACTGATATTATTATTTTATGGAGGCTTTAAAGGCAAAACAAACAAAGAAGAGAAGTTGGTGATTGGAGGTTCTGAGCTAATATCATTTTTTTTTTAACAAAATTCAAGTGACTGCATGCAAACTGTCGGGCTGAGACAGCCATGTTGAGCCCTTGTCCCGAGGATGATGCCAAAGGGTACTGGGCCCAGCACTGCTTCTGGATTACAGGCCCCACCCCATTCGACCAAAGCAGTCAGTCTCCTTATCTGTACATAGTGACTGGGCAAGGGAGGATCCAGGGGGTGTGGCCGCTGCCCACCCTGGGCTGTGCACAGCCTGATCCCTTTGTGAAGATCAAATCAGTGAATGAATAAAACTCTGAAACAAAACACTCTCTGCTCCAGGGCTTTTCTCATATTCTCAGTGTATTAGTCTGGGAAGAATAGAGAAACAAATTCATAAACATACATATGGATATAAGGGAAAGGTTTATATACAAGAGGAATGGAACATTGAGAAAGCATCCCAACCCAGTCCAGTCCAAGGTCACAAGTCTGATGTTATCCCATATGTCCCATAGCAGTCTATAAAGTCCCCTTCCAACTCGCGAAGCATGTGCAATGACACCAGAACAATCACAGGTCAGTGGATGCAGAGTCTTGTGTATCCAGTGGCAGTAGAAATATCCTGCCGATGCTGGCTGGGGTCTCCCCATGGCTCCTCATTTCCAGGGCTCAGGGTCCATCAACAGTATCCATTGGTGGGAGAAGCATCTCAGTGCTGGTAGGAGTCTCCACGTGGCTTCTCCGGCCCCAGAGGTATGGTTCTATCAGGGTATGCCCATATGGCTTCGCCTCTGGCTCCCCCAGTCTTCAGGAATCATGATTGATCAGCATGCTGTCACCGCACCTTTTCAGGAGTTCGTCTCCAAGGAACTGAGTCTCTAGTCTCTCATATCCATGGAAGAAATATCATGAGATTTCCCAGAATTCTCAGAGAATGTCATGCTCACACAGAGGTCGCATTGGCTATGTCCAGCCTGACATACTAGAGTCCACTCCTACACTCTTAGTCAAATTGGCACACTCAGCTAGGGGTGTCCGCAGCAGATAGGAGTCTTGGCCCAGGCTGCTGTGTGTACACTTGGAAGTGTAAGGAAATTAACAGTCTTATCACAAAACTCAATCAACAAGGAAGGAATAGGGAAGGAAGAGTGGACAAATTCTTCTGCTTCACATGGATAATTTGGGAGGCACTTTCTACACTGGTCAGGAGGTCCT
This sequence comes from Nesogale talazaci, assembly GCA_004026705.1. Classification (NCBI taxonomy): domain Eukaryota; kingdom Metazoa; phylum Chordata; class Mammalia; order Afrosoricida; family Tenrecidae; genus Nesogale; species Nesogale talazaci. The sequence goes on along the minus strand of PVJH01013485.1, from coordinate 53,506 downwards.
AGTGAAACCAAGCCCGTGTGGCTTACAGATATATGAGTGACATACCTTTGTATGTTTCCCCCCTTTCTCTGGTGACTCACTCTTCCCTGTTGGAATCAGCTTGGAAATAAACTTTTTTTGTGTTAGTTTGAGTTGTCTACAGAAACAAAACCACTGACATTTATATCAAGAAACAATTGTATATCGAGGAGGCATGCCAGGACAACTCAACTAAAGTCCATGGGTCTAGTGCTAGCCAGAGCGCCCTTAGGGCTCACGTAGCTGCAGAAATGTGAAGCAGCACGCTGGGAGATCACAGGCTGGTGGGTGCAGAGTCACAGGGATCCAAGGTCAATGGAAACATGGTAGGGTGCCCGCAGCTTTCCAGGTTGGTGGTCCATGTGTGGACACATATGGAGGTGTCCCAGCAAGGAAGAAGGCAAAGGACAAGAGAAAAGAACAGAATTTCTATCTACATCCCCAAGAGAGAATCAGCAGGCTATGATCTGATTCATAGATTGGACTCTACTCCTGCACTTTCATGAGGGTCGAGATGACATAAAATCTAATTGCCACATGCATATAATGAAAACCTTTAGGCTGGGATTCTGAAACAAATCACTCACCAATCAAATAGCAACAAAGAAGCCTGGTAGTAAGTAGATGATTCCCAATGAGAACCGATTCCATGAATATGTGTCTCATTAGAAAATGACTCATCTCTGGTAAGATGAAGCACAGGTGGGAAATGAAGCTTTTGGTCAAAGGACAGCTCCAACACCTGCGTAAAAAATATGTGAAAAATGAAAACAACAAACTCATTTCCCTTGAGTTGGTTCTGATTCATAGCTATCCTATAGGACCAAATGGAACTACCTCTGTGGATTTTTGAGGTTATAACTATTTACAGGAGTAAAAAGAACCTCCTACCCCTACTCCCCCCCCGGCCAGGAGAAAACTTAATTGTTCTGTGGAGTGACTGGTGGATTTGAACTGCTGACCTAGTGGTTTGCAGTCCAATGTGTAGCCGACCTGGGTTCCTGAACAACATGGAGATAGTGGTAATTGAAAGGATTGTGGCACTGTGGCTGTGGGAGAGTTGAAGAAAGACTTTTCTGTGGAAGTCTTCAAGAAAACAAACCACGAACCTAGTTCAGCCAACTCTCAGCTCGGAGAAAGCTATAAAAAGGAAGGTGGCATCTAAAGTAAGGTGACCAGACATCCCACTTTTCAACAAGTTAACAAAGTCCTGCGGTGTTTTAAAATTAAAATAAATACATTGCAATACTATTTTTGCGTTCTATGATAATTTTAGTTGCTCCTTATAGACCAAATTTTTAATCAAGAACCCACCCCCACCCACCTCCGGTCACTTTAAAATTCTAAAGAGATTCTCTTCTCTGAAGTCAAAGGTAAGACTGTTGAAAGTGACATGACACATTAGGGAAAAGCAGATTGAACACACAGGAACGGCAGGTTTTCTTCCCTACAAAGAGAATTGATAAGCTTGGGATGGGAACCTGGATGGATGAACTCTCTGTCACAACACATCAGGCCTCTTCGGCTTTCTGAAGAAAATTCATCACCTTTTCTTGGGGACCAAAGACCTGACCTGAATAGATGTCTTTTTAGACCTAATATGCCACTGTACCAGGTTATAAAAAATTGTGCCTGAAGGTATGAAATAATATTGCAACATACAAACCTATAGAATTTATGCTTCCATGAATAGTGAAGCTTACCTAATGCTTCTTCTTCTTTTTTTTCCCTAATGCTTCTTATCTTGGGGAATATACAGGAAAATGTCAAACCACAGAAAGGCTGTTTTCAGAAATGAGAATCCTGCTATCCCAAACATTATACTTCAGGGTTTAATGGGATTGAATTTTATGTGATCTGTGGTTATTCTTCGCATTGGCCTATTTTGTAATTTGCACACCAGGTAGAAAAGACAATTTTTTAGGTAGAAATCTTGCAATGCCATGACCTCATGACTGATGACCATCTACAATATGGTCTGTGAAATTGAACATCATGTAATTTAGATGCTGGCCGAACACCATATCGTCATCTTGTCCTGCTTTCTCTTAGGCCTCTTGAACAAGCTTCGTGCCTTGGAAGGAGGTGATGGTCTACGTGCTGAAAGGGAGTCACTGTTTGGTGTGGTCCTCAAACCCCGTCTTGAGCATTTTCTCCATATCGCAGGTAGGCACCTCACGCATTTCCATTGGCCTTTCAGCTTTGGAGCTGATTTTAATAGCTGAGGATGGTCATGAAAGTCAAGTGTGACAAGCTCAAGTCGTCCGCAGGAACATCCACTGACTTTCCACCTTTGGGTTGTTCAGTAAACGTTTGTTTCCCTTCCAAGTCAACGCATCTCCTTCTTTTTCACCTGCTAGCACTGATTTTGCTGCGTTTTTGAGCCACGATGCACGTCACAGTAATAGCTTAAAAAGAAAATCCGAGACGCAACTGGAACACTTGAGATATGCATGATTTAGGAGATGAGCTGTAGCTGCCTAGGAGCGGAAGCATGCAGTGTTCCAGGGTAACATTTTAGATAGAATGCATAGCACATGCAGAAGCCAGGAACACAGGCATTTCTTATGACCACCAAGCCACATCTATTACAGATCCTTCATGCTCTGCACCATCATCTGCTCACAACACAACCACTCTGCAGACAAGAGTTCAAAGGTACATGTGGCATGCAGGAAGCTGCTGCATTTGTTCACTGACCTATTTATTATAAACTCATGGGGCCTCAGACGGACATGTGGCCCCATATTGCCTCAATAGATATTATGTGGGGCATAACTAGACTTACATATTCTTTTCATCTTGAGATTTCCCTCCCCCAGATTTTTACCATGTAAACACACAAATACAGGGTTGGTATCTAAAAGTCATTCCTTCCACGTAGCTCCTCTGGACCCAGGAAAGTCATAGAATCTGCGGATCCATCCCCATAGCAACAGGCAGCTCTCAGCAAGAACACCGGCAGTTTTTCTCTCCAAGGAAGCTGCTCTGGGTCTCAGATTCCAAACAACCTCCTTTACCAATATTTATCTTTGGGCGCTTTGTGATGTCGGTGGGAATGACTTATTTGTCACACACACTTGGGATGGGAAATGCCACCAGTGCTTCCTCACTGAGGAAGTAAAAGAGGGGCTACGTGAAAGGGCGTGTGCAAGGGTCAGTGACTGGAAGTTTTGTTTGGCTCAGGCACTAGAGGAGTGAATGAAAGGGAATAAACAGAGAGTCACAAACGAGGCATTTCTAACTGGAGCATGTACACACCCAGAAAACAAGGACAGAGGAGGATAAACAGCCACTCCGCACACTCACGCACTGACCCGGAAGGGTTTATTTTCTGTCCTCTTGACGGGGATGTTGGTAATGGAGATGCAAGCCCTAATCACTGGTTTCTTTCCCACCAAGCGTCTGTGTGATTAGGAATATTAGCCAGCATCACTATTTTTCGGTGTCTGAATCCTGCTTTTTCTATCCCTCTTCTTATGGTGTGACACGAGGGAAGCAAATTATTGGAGATTTCACTCCAAATATTCCATTTAAAGAAGCATGATCTTGTGAAATGGAAACCAATACAGAAGACTGAACAAAGCATCAATAATATAAGAGCCCCGGATAAAAGTATTTAATAAAAAATTAAGGGGTCCATTGAAGTTAGCAGCAGCAACAACAACTACAACAATAAAATACCAAATGCCGTTCCACTCCTATCTCCATCTCCAGCCCCAAGGAAGGTCTGCAGTGAGACTCTGGTTTCTGTAAATCTCCCCAGGTGCTTTCGATGTGTGAATCAACGTGGTTTGTTTAATCAGACAGATTGTTAACATTTCCTGTTGCAGCATCAATACAGCTGAGTCTGACATGTGTGTCGTATTCCTTTTTTAATCAAGATACACTGGGTAGTTTTTCACTATTTTCACACATGTTCTTAATTTTCAGAATTATTCCCTTAATGGGGAAGATACTGCTTACTAATGATGAATATAGGAAAGAGAGGCATCCTGTATTGTAACTCAATGCCTCAACCTCATTTATAGCATGCATGCAGCCCAATTCGTATAGCTGATATTCTTCTCATTATTACACCCCATGTTTACCAACATGGGGAGGAGGACGGAGTTTTCTCCTCCCAGAAGGGTACAATCTCCAACAGCCAAAGGGGCAGTTCCACTCTGTCCTCCACTCTGTTACTTATGAATTACACTTGTCTTAATGGCAGTGAATTTGATTTTTGCGGTTCATCCGCATCCATCAAGCAGATGGTGTTTCCAGAAACTTGTAGGTAGAAAGTAGGCTAAGGACTCGGGGGTGGTGCCCTGGGAAGGAAACAGCGGAGCAGAGCAAGGATGACAGGTTTTTTGTTTTTTTTTTGCAATTGATGATCGAAGTCGTTCCTCATTGGAAAAGGCCGCGGGCTTCCGTCTGATGTCCACGGACTAACAGGACAAGGATGACACCAGGGAATGGAGAGCATCCTTTCTGGGAGCCCCGCAAGGGCACAACTTGCGTAGGCAAGTTTCTAGGAGGCATTCTGAAGGATTCCAGGTGAGAAATGAAAGCCGCCAATATCTCTTGGTCTGGACAGAGTGAGTCCTTCGTGTATAATCGTATAATATAAAAGGTTTCACCTTTTGCCAGTGTAAATCAGTTCCAGAGGGACTTACTCTATATTTAGTTTTTGAAGACATTAGACAAAATCTAGGGGCATAAGAAGTAAGATGTCGGCTCTCCTTTGGGGGACATGGCGACCCGCAGGTAAGGTCCTCTTAATGAAACTGAAGAAGGTAAAACATCCCTGGTTAATTGGAATTGCCGAGTTTGAGATCGAACTGATAAGGTCTCTAGCCTTGTAAACCTAACGAAACACAGTTTCATCCATTGTCAAGAAAGGCTGGCAAATGATTGGCTGGCAACGTGTCTCCTTTCAGAGGACTTTCCATCGTCTGCTTGGTGACTGTGTTGGGAGTGGATATGAGTTAATTGGCTAGATCCAGTCCCATTCTACTCTGCAATGGAACAAAGGTGTGTGTGTGTGTGTGTGTGTGTGTGTGTGATCATTCTCACTCTGGCTTATTCAAGTTATGTCAGATAGCTACTTTGAAACATTTTTAGAAAGAAAAATAATTTAAGAATGCATTTTCCTCAGAAAAGACTGTCCTTCTATTTCACTAGATGAAAGTTAAGCGGATGCAAATTGCTTCTGTGTGCCTGAGATCTTTTCATCAGTTTTAAGTCATTTACTGTAAGAGCATCACTGACATTGTCTACATCCGAGGTCTCTCCCTGGACCCTCATCCCAGCATGCCTCTCTACTTCATTGTCTCCTGCAGTTTCCCGCAGTCTGTTCATTTGCACATGGATTTGCTTACATTCTATTTTCAGATCCTTGAGTAGAACACAGACCTAACGCAAAAGGGAAAAGCCTAAGGTAATACTCAAACAGTGCAGGTTTTTCATTAGTTGTGTTATACCATATCGGAATTGATAGTGATTGTGAAATGTTCTTAATTAAAATCTAGTCAAGGCAAGGTCCAGTAAAGTATGTGCTCAATTCACTTTCGTCATTTTATGTTAAGGAATAGGGCAAGACTTCAGGAATGTCGAACATTTGCAGGAGGGTACAATGATCTGTAATCACCTGCATTCTGGTCAGTTGTCGGATATATAGATGCCAGCAGGTAACATAGATATCACAATGCTTCTTTGGGCTTCCTCAATTGGTGGATACAAATGGGGGTCACATGTCGCACAATTCATGTCTTTGCCTCTTGCCCTTACTGCTGACACAGACTTCAGTCCTGCTATGAAGAAAAACCTTGCTTACAGCTACTTTCATGAGATTATCCTCCATTCTTGGCCCTTTCCTGAACCAGAAAACAGCTACAGTAGTTGTTGCATTAGCTTAGTACAGGTTTCTTCCAGGGATTAGCTTCAACTGAATAGAGAAGTCTAAGTGTGACAGTTATATCATTTCCTGCCAACTTGAGTGAAGGGGTGGAGTCTAGCCTGTCAATCTGATCATAGCCAATGAGGCCTCTGCGTGGGCGTGGACTTCTCCGGAGGATTCTGGGAACTCCCGTCTTCCTCCCTGGAGGCAGGATACACACTCACTCGGCTTCACCTTTCCTGTTGACGAGCCGTATGAAGCCTCGCTGATGGCGGCTGGAGTCCTGGAGTTGGAGGGACCACGTGGAGACCTGCACCAGCTCTGAGAGGCTCCCACCGCCACGGGATGTACCACTGGCCAGTGACCTTCCTGCACTCAGTGTCATTGCATGTGTTGCATGCGTCTCAAGGGGAATTCGTGGGTGAATATCAGACTTATGAGCTAATATTGAAGTTATGAACTTGATCTGGACTGGACTGGGATGTCTTATTGATGCATAATTGCTTCTTCTTTTTTTGGGGGGGGGCATCACTACTCTCCAGTGGTGGGAGAAGGAGGCCCAGCCCCACTGCTGGAATTGAACCTCTGTCCCAGTGGGCCTCAGTCCGCGCACAACCACTACGCCACTGAGCTCAGCCCAATAATTGTTTCTTAATATCAAGTTCTTTCTTACATGTATATGAATGTCTCTGGATTTGCTTCTGTAGTCAACCCAGACTGAGACAATAGCATGGATTTCCCCAACCCAAAGTCATTTGATTGCTTTACAAAATAACTATTGCATACTAAGTCCTAGGCATGAATTATAGACCTTAATAATTCATTCAATATTGGAGTGCTTATACTCAAGAAATTATTAAAGTAAAAAATGCTCATCTTCTTTACATTTATAAAAAATAGAATAAAATCAGCTTCTTGGTTGTTGATGGTGTCTGTAGACCCATTAAGTTTTATATTGGGAGGAAAGAAAGCTAATTGAAAACTGAGCCCAGGTCCTCTCTGGGTCGGACAAGAGTTTTCTCCCTAAATGTGTCTGTAAGTCCGATGTGTGGATAGTTCAGCCCTGGACCATCTGCTTCTCATGTGGCCTTCCTTGAATGCTCATTTAAAGGAACAGGCTGGATGCCTTTTAGTGATTTTTTAAAAATCATTTTATTTGGGGCTCGTACATCATTTTTCACAATACAATACTGGGCCAAACACCTTCACATGCCTCGTGTCATTATCATTCTCCAAGTCTCCGCTTTTTCACTCAGGCCCTTGATATCAGCTTCTCATGTTTCCACTCCCTCCTTGTTTCCCCCTCCCCCACCAACCCTCAATACTGTATAAATTATTATTGTTTTGTTTTATCTTACACTGCCTGACATCTCCCCCCGCCCACTCCTCCAATGTCTGTCCACCAGATGGGAGGTTATGTGTAGATCCTTGTAGTTGGCTCCCTCTCTCTCCCCCACCTTCTCTCCACCCATCTGGCAACTCCACTCTCACCACTGCCTCTGAGGGGTTCTTCCGTCCTGGGTTCCCCATATTTCCAGTTCCCATCTCTACCAGTGTATCTCCTCCAGTCCAGCTGGATTTTGTAAGGTAGAGTTGGGGCCATGATAAGTGGTGGGGAGGAAGCCTTCAGGAACTAGAGGAAAGTTGTATGCTTCCTCACTACCTTATTGCACCTTGACTGGCCCATGTCCTCCCTGCAACTCTCCTGTAAGGGGGTGTCCAATTGCCCGCAAGTGGGCCTTGGGTCCCCACCCTGCTCTGCTGCTCAGTTGTAGTGATGTGATTCTTGTCCTTTGATGTTTGATGTCTGCTCCCTTCAACTCCTTATGACCACACAGGCTGGTTTGCTTCTTCCATGTGGGCTTTGCTGCTTCTGTGCTAGATGACCACTTGTTCACCTTCAAGCCTTTAAGATCCCAGATACTTTATCGTTTGGTGCCTGGGCACCATCAGTTTCCTCTGCTCTGTCTGCCTCTGCACACTTTTGTCCTCAGTGATCATGTCATTCTCTCCTCCTGGTTGTCCATCCAGGAGTGCTCCCTTCTTGATTTGATCCATTTGGGGGGCTCAGACGGCATTGTTTCCCCACCATGTGACCTCCAAAATGTCCTCTGTCTCTGTATGCTTCCTTAGGGAGACAGTGAGACAAGTCCTGTTGTTGTTCGCTCAGTCGCCCCTGTGGCTTAGATCCTGTGGGGCACAGGGCATTCAGTGATTTTGAAAGCCACCTGTGCAACAAATAAAGGTGATTGTGATAAGCAATTTGTTGTGGGTAGGCCCTGGGTCAATCATTTCAAAGTGGAGGCCAATTTGCCTAACATTAAAAGACAAATAGAACTCATCACCTTGCTTACCCATCCATTTGTTATAAGGTGGTGGTTTGAGTGTTGCTGTGATGCTGGAAACACCACCACCTGCTCGTCTTTCAAATACCAGCCCGGTCAGTAATGGTGAACAGGTTTCAGCGGAGTCTCCAGACCAAGCCCAGAGGAGACAGAAGGAAAAGGCAGGATATTTCTTAGGGATTAGTCATGGAAAGCCTATGAGTTGCAGAGGAATATTGTCATATAGTGCTGGAAGATAAGGCCCTCAAGTTTGAAGGTTTGACTGAGGAAGAGCTGTCGCTCATTGTAAATTTGACCTATCATGGCGATGGGCACTACTCAAAAGAAGAGACACAGGAGTCCGTGCAGCAGAAAGGAGAGGCTTTCCGTTCCGTGAGCACTACTGTCTCGGACAGTTACAGGGGGAGTTCCTAGGTGCCCTGGTCAGTCACCAGGAGTCCGTTCCTTGGTTGTTGACTATTTGCTTTGTGTCTTCCAACGATTCTCCTCACAGCCGATCTACGAACAGGTGTTATCACAACTTTGAATGAACCAGTTAAAGATTCATGGAGGTTTCCGGTAAGTTCCTAAGGCTTCCTCCAGGAAGTAGAAAAGTCAAGATTTAGAAACTGGTTTTGTGGTTATTTCCTTTGCATCCAAGTTGCTTCTTGAGGGAGTTTGAAGGGAATTGAACAGTACAAGGAGGCAGAATGTGCGTCATGCAAAGAAGACACTGTTCTCATGTGAGGAGAGGGGAGTTTTCTCTAGGCTTCCATGGGTTTAGCAGCTTTACCCTGTGGACTTGCTTGACTCCTGCAGTGCGCAGTCACTGCCCCCTTGGGGTGACCCAGGGATCTGGAGAAGATGCCTAAACCAGTTAAAAACTATACCCTGGTCCCATCTGCTGGAGACGTGTCTGGGAGGCCTTTTACAACGGTGTCTTGGAACAGATAATATACCTGACGGCTGATTCGGTTTCCTTAGAGACTAGTTAAGGGAATTTGAGGCTCTTGGCTGTGTACTTCCTCTTAAGATTAAAACACATGGCAGGGGGCGGGGGCTAGTGCCTGGAGACTCAACAGGACAGAGTGGGCTACAGAGGGAGAGGAGCTAGAGGCTTGCAGGACCCCAGGACCTGTGTAAGGCTGCGGAGAAGGCAAAGGGAGGCCAGGGGAAGACCCCGGAGGCCCTGTTGTGCCCACTTCATCACACACCCCAGCATTAGCACTGATTACCCTACTTGATTTTCCAGGAAGCTTCTCTAGAAGTCTCCCTGCATCATTAAGAGCCATGCATGTGCTTTTCATTGACCTGTGTTGGAAACGTTCTATGAATCCTGTCTCCATTGTATCTCCACCCTCTACAAACACCCCATCACGTAACAGCAAAACATGATCATATTAATACAAGTTTCCCTTGGAAAGTTCATTTACCAAAACAACAACAACAGCTCAAAGACACTTGTTTCTATTCTTAACCCTGTAGTGCACTAACTTTTTTGCACCGGTAATTAGCAAAACCGAACCTCAGCAGCCACCGTGGCCTGAAATTCTCCTGTTGTTAATCACAGGACTGGCAGCCCACGATCTGCCTGCTGCTGCTGTTGATGCCCATTTCAAGCTCCATGTCCCATAAATAGGATCTCAGCCCCTGCTGACTGCGTCATTATCGTCACGCCATTTCTCCCTGCATCACACCTCTCTGGCCAACCAGTCAAGCATACCTATAATTAATGTATGTTCTTTACTTTTTCCGTCTGGGTGCAATCTGCAGTGTCTTCCGAACGAATCAGGCTCGTGGCTTATTTATTTATTTATTTATTTTCCTTTTTAGCTTGCTCTGAAATCTGCCTGCTAACATTCTTTCTCCCCGCATGACACAGTCTGGAAACCTCAGGCAGCACATAGAAGGGCACAAACAATAAAATAGTGTCTGTGCCCTACCTGCGATTATTGGAGCTAATTATTTTTTACCCCTTGGGCTTCGTGGCTAACAAAATGATAAGCTACATCTGTTTTGCAATCTTTTTGGCAGATTCCCCCACCCTTTTTTAAAGGATAGAGTAACCCTTTATTTCTGGACACTTTCATAAAGTTTTCAACATACCCCTTCCCAGTGGAGAAGAGCAAACATGAGAATGAGGCTCAGAGCCAGCAGCAGCTGCTTGGCTCAGGGCCTGGGCTCCTCTTGGCCCAAGTGGTGAGGTGGAGGCATGTACTTCCCTTCCTTCATCAGCTTTTCCCACTGCTTGATGATGGCAGACAGGCGTTTCATCATTTTCTGATGAATCAGGCATTCTGTAAAGTCATCATTCTCCATCTTGCATTCTTTCTTTGTCCGGATACTACTGAGTCCATGGGCACATTCAATCCATTCCTTTTCAAAGAAATGGCATGGAAAGGCCGTGCACCACTTTGGATTGTCATCCAGCGGTCCAGGTGAACACCCACCCTTTTCAGCCAAGAAAGGCATGGCTTACAGTCGAGACACCCTTGTCTTCCAGCTGGCAGATCCATTTTTTAATGGTAAATGAGTTAATTGCCATCAAGTTGAGTTTGACTCGAGGCTACTCAATAGGACAGAGTTGAAGTGTCCATCAAGGTTTAAAGGCTGAAATCTTTGTATTGAAACAGACAGCCACATCTTCCCCCCACAGAACAATTCGCTCACCATCACTGAGGTGATGCCAGCTTGGAGGGACTCTCTTGGTCAGAACAGAACTGCCCCATGTGATCTGCTGAGACTCTAACTCTTTACAGAAAGCTCTGTCTTTCTGTGAAGCAACTGGTGGTTTGGAACTGCTGGCCCTGCACATTGCAGGGCTATGGTTCTGGTGGGTTCCAACTACCTACTTTAGAGTTAAAATCTATTTCATATGAACCATGTTTAGTCTAGGAACCATGAACTAGTCTTATCAAGTAAGGAATGGTTCAGGTGTCAAGTTTCTAGGATGACAGGGGAGGTCAAACTGGCAAATGGGCCTTTCTAAGACTGATAATCTCTGGTCTTCTTCGTGGTCGATAACTCTTTTCTGAAAAAGACCTCAATCTATTCATCCGGCCTCCATCAGAAAGGGAGAATAATACCAGCTGGCTGACTGACCTGATAGGGAGGCTTCAATGGGATCGTGTATGTAAAGCCTTTAAAGTTTAGTTTCTGATATATAATCCCTGCTCAGCATACTTCTCCTGATACAAAATAACCATGTGCTTTTAAAAATGATACATTGTGGCTTTCATCATCATCATTGAAGCTAGAGAGGAAATGCAAAGAGAAAGAGATGAGTAAGAACATAAGTTTAAAGGTGCTATTTGAAAAGGAAGATGGGGACATCTTCCTTAGAAATAAAGAGAACTGTTACACTTCAGAGTGATTTTAAGGGGGAAGAAATCTGAAGCTTATTTGGCATGGCTTAATCAACTTGTCAGGATGAGGTCATCATTTCTGAATAAACTCAGCGTTGGGAAAAAGCACAGTCCCAGTGCTTACTGCAGGACATAAGTAAGAGAGACAGAACAGCATGTACACTCAGCTGTGTGGAGCACGCGTTGTCCTGTGAGGGTTGATTAGTTTCGCAGGGGTGCTATAACAAAGTACCACAAAGCGAGTGACTTTAAGAAGGGAAATGGATATTTCACAGTATGAAGTCCACATCAGGGTACTGGCCATTTTGCTTCCTTCAGAAGCCCCGAGGGGAAATCAGTACAACGACTCTCCTCTGGCTTCTGGGAACCACGTTCCTTGGCTGGGAGCTCCAGCAGTGCATGGCATCCTTCCTCTGCTCCTGTCTCTGTGTATCTTTTCCATGTTCAAAAGGATTTAATAGGGGCCCTGAGGGTAGAGTAGTTCTTGTGGGTCTGCTAGCCACAAGGTCAGCAGTTTGAAACCACCAACTGCTCCTCGAGAGAAAGATGAGGCTTTTTGCTCCCGTGAGAGTTAAGGTCGCCGAAGCCCAGAGTTTGACCCTGTCCTCTCAGGTTGCCATGTGTCAGTGAGTGTGGTTTTTGGATAAGGGCATTGATCCTTGCTATCTAGTCAATTTGGGTTCATAGTGACCTTGTAAGACGGAACAGAACTCTTTATGGGGTTTGCGACACTCGGTCTTTATGCAAGCAGCTTGTCACATCTTTCTCTGAGACTGACACATCTTTTTGTGGTGCAGCAGCTGGTGGGTTCAAACTATTGATCTTTGGGTGAGCAGCTGAGCACTTAGCCACTAATCATATGTAATGAAGACCCAGGCCACTCCACCATGACCTCTGACAACATTTTCAAAGACCCTATTCTCTAAAAAGATTACATTCACAAGCACAGGAATTTGTACATCAATGCATCTTTGTAGGGGGACAAAACTCAATCCATCAGGGCGATGGGTTCAACAGACACCATCTGATGGTTCTTTTGCCAGTTTGGAGGGAGGGAGACAGGACTGACGGCATGCAGCATGTGGCAGGCTGGCAGAAACACACATCTGTGAAAACTGAGAGGTTCTTCCTCAGCCACTAGCTCCCTCCCTCCCAGTGGGAGCCACACAGGTCTGCTAGCCCAGACTTTCCAGGCTGGGAAGGCCCGTCCAACCAAGGGGAGAAGGCAGGCCACTACTCTCCTGAGATCATGAATCAAACGTAAGGGTTTTTGCGTCAGCTTACCTCTTCCTGTTTTTTTCTGGACTCCACTCCTTTTCTCTTGTCCTTTCCTAACTCACACCTGTATGTGTTTTCTTTTCTTAATGTTGTGAATTTGTGAAGTTACCTCGAGCACATCATTAGTCTTGAATTAAAAAAAATAATGTACATGTTTGTTTCGTCTCACTGATTGCAACTACCTCGGTGTCACACCTTTTACCTTCCTGTTTATCTCCTGTTTCTGTCCCTCTTTTCTTCGTAACCCTTATGAATGTTGTCCTTGGGTAAATGCTGTCCTTTTGACCTCAAATGGCTTATTATTCTAAGGTGTTCTTACTTTACTAAGATTATTGCTTCCTTTATCGCTTGATCTGCTGTTGGTTCTTAGATGTTCAAGTGGGGTAGACTCCAGATTGTATTTTGGTTCTTGGGGACATCCACTGTCTCCCTTCAACCACATTTCTATTGTTCATCCCCCTCAGTCTCTGTGTGTGTGCTATATGTCAATCATTGTGATAAGTTCTCCCTTTCTCCTGCTGCTCTCCCTCTCTTCCCCCTCCCCTCATGATATCGCTATTCCCATTACTGTTCTTGAGGTGTTCATCTGTCCTGGATTCTGTGTGTCGGAGATATTATCTGTACCAGTGTACATGCTCTGGTCTAGCCAGATTTGTACGATAGGACTGGGGTCATGATAGTGGGGGTGGGAGGGAATCATTAAAGAACTAGAGGAATGTTGTGTGTTTCCTTGTTGCTATACTGCACCTTGACTGCCTTGTTCCATCCTTGAAACCCTTCTGTGAGGGGATTATACAGATGGGCTTTGGGTCTGCACTCTAAGCCCCCTTGTTCACATCCATATCGTTGAGTTGTAACCTTGAAAGATTCTATGAGCGAAAGATTGAACGGTGACAACAACATCAAAAGAATGTGGAAAGACAACATAGGGTTACTAAACAAACTAGCCAGCCTGCCTTCATTTCAGTAGGTAGCATACAAACAACAATCAGTGTTGCTGAAGGAAGAAGTTCAAGCTTCCCTGAAAGCATCAGCCAAAAGCAAGGCCCTCGGAATACCAGTGGAAAGGTTTCAACAAGATGGTGAAGCAGGGGAAGCACTTAACTCATCTGTGTCCCAAAATTTGGAAGACCGTTATTGGCCAACTGACTGGACAGAATACACAATTATACCCAATTCCAAAGAAAAGTAACCAACAGAATGCTCAAACTGTGGAACCGTCTCTCTGATATCCCATGCCAGTGACATTTCGCTGAAGACCTTCTATTAGTGTCTACAACATTGACAGGGTCGGAAGAGGGTGTGGAACAAGGAATGTCATAGCTGATGTCGGATGGACTTGTGTTTTATTGACTATGTCAAAGTATTCGACTATGTGGATCTTTACAAACCATGGATAACCTTGAGAAGAATGGGAATTCCCAAACACTTCCTTGTATTCATTAGGAATGTATTCATGGGTCACGGGGCAGGTGCGTGAACAGAATAAGGGCATACTGCATGGTTTAAAATCTGGAAAGATGTGTGACAAGGTTGTATCTTCTCACCATACTTATTCAGTCTATATGCTGAGCAAATCATCAGAGAAGCTGGATTATATGAGGAAGAATGTGTTCTCAGGATTTGAGGAAGGCTGATTAACAGTATTTGATATGCAGATGGCACAACACTGCTTGCCAAAAGTGATGAGGACTTGAAGTACTTAGTGATGAAGGGCAAGGATTTCTGTCTTCAGAGTACGAATTGCAACTCAGTGTGAGAGGACCACAGTCCTCACAACTGGACTCACTGGTCATCTCATAATACACGAAGAAAAGTGGTCAAGGGTTTTGTCTTCAGGTTTTCCTTGAATTGTCCAGGATTTTGTCTTGCTGGGATCCACAGTCAACGCTCACAGAAGCAGCAGTCAAGTGATCAAAGTCAAGTTGCATTTGGTAAAGCTGTTGTACAAGACCTCTTTTGGGTATCGAAAAGCAAGGATGTTACTTTGAGGATTAAGATGTGCCTGACCCAAGCCGTCATATTTCCCATGCCACATATACATGGGAAAGTTGGACACTGAATAAAGATGACTGAAGAAGGATGGATGTTTTTGAATTATGGTGCTGGACAAGAATACAGAACGTTCCATGGACAAACCAATCTGTCTTGGAGGTCATACAGCCGGATTGCTCCTTAGAGGCAGAGATGGCAAGACTACATATTTTGGATATGTATCAGGAAATACTGAAGAAAGATATCATGTTTGGTAAAAGAGAGAGCAGCGAGAAAGAGGCAGGCCTTCAATGACAGTAATGGACACAGTGGCGGCAGCAAGCATAGGCGCAATTGTGAGGCTCATACAGGACTGGGCAGTGCTTCATTCTGTTGTGCACAGGGTGGCGATGGTCTGGAACTGACTTGGCCCCTAACAGCAACAGCAAGAGTCTTTTCGGTTGATGATTCAGTCACTGAGGTGAATTCCACACCTGAATTAAGGTGGCTAAAGATCATAGCCTCAGTAGTTTCTGCCTCTCTATCCAAGCAGTCATCCCAGTCTCTTTTATGGTTTGAGTTTTATTCTATGTTCCCCACTCTCCTTCCCCACTCTATCCAAGACTTTCTCATGTGATTCCTTTCAGAACTGATGCTCATTAAAGGTTTCCTCTGGTCAGGGAGAGACCAATAGTCCCTTAGATGGACACTCATGAGCTTTTAAGATCACAGTCACTGCTCAGTAAAGTAGGATGTGGAATGTTGTCTTTGTGGACTGTGTTATGCCAATTGACCTTGGTGTTCCCTGGGACTATGGTCCTGAACCCCTTGTCCAGTGATGCATTCCCCAAAGTATTTGGTTATGTCTAAGAAGTTTTCATAATGTTCTCTCCTGCCTGCTACACCACATTCATAAATATATTTGGAGCAAAAGTAAATGCCCATGTTTGAGGGGATTGCCCCACCCCCCAAAATAGCAATAATAGCAACAACAAAAACAGGAAAAAGTTCTTCTGGGCAAAGCTTTCATAGAATGCATTCTTCCTGCTAGGTGAACATGGAGTAACTCACTCAGTGGCGTTACCTGGGAAGGTTCTCTCTGGTCACAATAATTTTTTTTTTAGTAAAAACAGTTGTACTCTAGCCCTTTTTTTTGATGACTGATTTAAGAGAACAACAGATGGCCACAGAATTTTGTTTTCTGTTTGGGAAAAATGCCATAGAAACTTGTGATGTTGAACACAGTTTACAAGGGCAGTGCCATGGGGAAAATTCAAGTATATGAGTGGTTTTCTCATTTAAAAAAAGATGAAATGTCAATTGATGGCAAACCTCATTCTAGATGTCCATCACCTTTCCAAATGGGTGGAAATGAAGACTTGTAGTGCATTTGGAGTTTGTTCCACCAGATCAGACTGTTTGTTCCACCAGATCAAGTTTTCTTTTTAGAGGATCTGAAAAAAATGTGTAACTTTGTGTGACACAAAGACCTGATTTGTAGCAGATGGGACTGGTTTTGCTACCACAGCACTGCACCTGCTCACTCAGCCATCTCAGTGCACCCATTTTTGGCAAAAAAGCAACATCCCTCTCTTGTCCCACCCACACACCTTACTCACCTGACCTCTCTTTGTGCAACTTCTTTTTGTTTCTGAGAATGAAGAGGGACATGAAAGGACAGTGATTTGAACATAGAAGAGGTGAAGAAAACATGAGGGATGTGCTGTCAGTCACCCAAACAGGGGAGTTTGAAAAATGTTTCCAAGAATGGAATGGCAGATTTGACCATTATATTATGTGTAATGGAGAGTACTTTCAAGCTGATAAGGTTGTTTTGTAAAAAATTTGAATACATAGTTCTGAAAAAAGTTTCTGGTTTTTTTTTTGGGGGGGTGTGCCCCCTCGTACAAATATCCGATGTCAAATCTACATATGTTTGTGGACTTCTCACTCTCCCTCCCACAGTGGCTTAACCTCCATGTCTGTTCATGTATCTTCTTGTAGACCATCATTATCTCAGGATTATTTTTATAACAGTGCTTACCTCTCTAGCCTCTAACTCTTGCATACCTTCCAGTATATTCCTCTGCCTCCATTTTTAAAAACCAACTTCCTGTTATTTTATATTGCCTTTCTCTTCACTCAATTTAATACAGGTCTACCCTCTAGTCAGTGATTTATCTTCACTGGATCTTTCTTTAGTCTTAGGATGAAGTTAGAAAACTTTTTGAAATATACTCTGGCTCACGACCTCAGGATCTGTGTCTCTGGTTGATTGTAACCAACAGTCAGTGAGCTCCAGCCCTCCATCAGTTCATGTCTCTTGTGTGGCCCAATGCCATGGCTGTGAATGGGGCCCTGTCTCCATGGAGTTGCCTGACCATAGTTCTTCCCAGAACTAACCAGGGTTTGTTTCTCTTCCTGACAGTCGTGACAAGAAGAAGCAAATTCCTATGTTACTTTCTTTGGGGGAGATTAGGTTCTGCTTTCTGCTTCTCTGTAAATAGTTCACAACAACTTTCTGTGTGACAACATATGAGATTATAGCATATCTCTACATTGGCAGGAATAGAGTGTGCAAAAATTGCCAATGATGGACAGATTTTGGAGTAAAAGACAACAAAAGTGGTGTGGCGGCTAAACTGGGTTAAAGGGATTCAGGCTACATGTTCTTTCTCCCAGGCACTAGCTTGGGTCTTCCGATGAGAGACTCTGGTTGCTTCTGTGGCCCCGGTCCTAGAACATAGCTGTCACCACTTTAGGCCTCAGCACAGGATTTGCTTCAGTGAGAGGAGAATATTGTTGGCTTTGCAACAATACCTACAGGATGCTGTGCCGTTGAGGTTATGTGCGATCAGATGGAGTGGCTCTGACTCTCAGCAGCCCATTGTGCAATGTGATGAAGTACTGCCTCGTCATGTGCTGTCCGTGCAGCCACTCTGATGTCTGAGTTCATCATGTAGCCACTGTGTCAGCCAGGGAAGGAGCTTAGCAAGGTAAAAATAAAACGCTACAGGGGGAGAGAAGCCACCAGAGTTGAAGGTGGGGCACTTGACAGAAGCTGGAGGTGAATCTGGATGATAGGCACGAGGAGTTTGCTGTACATTTCTTTCTCCTCGTTGTGCTGATTTCGCTAGGTTGCTCTCCTAACAACCACATAGTGAAAAAGTAAAAGTGGAAGTACTTAGGGTGGGAAAGGGACTAGAGGTAACTCGAGGGGGGTGGGGGGCGGGGAGGGAGGAATTCTACCTAAATACATATTTGTTTGTAAAACCCTTTCAGAAAATGTTGTTTTATTTCTACTTATTGTCCCTTTGTGCCACAATCAACACACATAACTAGAAATAGACATAAATAATCGGACTATTATGCAAGTGGGAAAAGATCTTGCATTAAAAATTATTTCCTAGAGATCCTCTTATTAAACCTTGATAAGGCAAAGATAGTCTTTGGCATGAGGAAAATAATTCCCATGTCCCCATTACAGAGGTTGATGGGATATTCCAAATCAAAGTCCTCGTGTTTCTCACCCAAGAGTAAGCAAAAATGAATTGCTATTCATTTATAAATATAATGCACTCTTGATTTTTTTCAAGGCATAATTCCTTAAGGAGTTTGAAAAATTAATAATGTACTTTCTATGGAAAGAGACCCAGTATACAAAGATGCTATAAGTTAGAGGCCTCTTACTTTCCAGTCTTAAAACCTGCAATACACCCTTCATAGTTGAAACTATTGGTACAAGTATAGATAGATAAATGTATACATACATATAACAGTCGAACAGAATTGAGAACCCAGAAATTAATCCAACCACCTTCAGGCACCTGATTTTTGACAAAGGCCTGAAACACATTACGTGGAAGAGGAGAGAAGATCTCTTAAAAAACGCAGTGCTGGCAACATCAGATTTCCACTTGCAGAAGAATGAGACAGGGTCCATCCTTGACTTCCTATGCCAAAGTGAGCTAAAGCTGGATGGAAACCTTCAAAGTAAACCCTAGAAGATAGAAAGCATCAATGAAACCATAGGGATAACTGGAAGGGTCCTATTATATGGTATAAACCCACTGTCACACCCAATGAAACACACACACACACAAAGAAATCTAGATGACTGTTGTTACCAGGCCATGGAATCTGTTGAGACTCATAGAGATCCCACATCCAACAGAGCAAAACACCGCCCTGCCCTGCCCCAGCCTCACCACTGGAGCCCATTGCTGCAGCCACTGTGTGGGTCCATCTCCTTCAGGCCTTCCTCTTTCTCGCTGCTCTCCATCCAGCAATATGCCCTTTCCCAGATCCTCTAAGTACATGAGAGCATGTCTCACCCTCCTGGCCTTTAAGCCAGCAGTTCTCAACCTGTGGGCCGTGACCCCTTTAGGGTGTTCGAACAACCCCTGCACAGGGGTCCACCCAATTTATAAACAGTAAGAACATTACCGTTATGAAGTAGAAATGAAAACAGTTTTAGGCTTGGGGTCACCACACCATGAGGAAGAACCATGGCTCTAAGGAGGATTCTGTCTGTACCAAAGACAGATCTGTTTGTTCTTTTGGCAACCCAGAGCCTGCTAAAAGAGGACCCAGAAGTCATAAAAATTAGAGACTGGTGTTTATCAAAATACTTCATCAAAGGAGTAAAAAGAGAAACCATAGACCGGAAAAGAGAATTTGGCGATGACAAATCAGACAAGGAGTCAATCTCTGTAGAAAACTTCCACAAGAATAAAACGAATAACCCTATTTAAAAGTTGGCAGAAATCCATCGACAGTTCACCAAAGAAGATAGCCAGGTGGCCAAAAGCACATAAAATGGCTAGCTATTTAAAAGACACAAATTGAAACAGTGATAAGACACCACCTCAGACCAACATTGATAGCAAAGTTCATTAAACAGAAGGGAACAAATGCTGGCAAGGGCCTGGTAAGTCTGGGACCCTCAGACCCTGCCTGTGGGGCTGTCAGACAGTTCAACCACTGTGTGAAGTACTTATCTCTCTCTCTCTCTCTCTCTCTCTCTCTCTCTCTCTCTCACACACACACACACACACACACACACACACACATAGACACACACACACACAGCCTAATACACCCTCCTGCCCCTCCCATGATCATCACAGAATTATTTCCAACAGCAAGAAAATAGAAGTAATCAAACTATCCGTTGGTGATAGAACAGAATGGGTCAATAAATTGTGGTTCATATATGCAATAGAAAGATGTACAAGTTTAGAGAATAACAATGAATCTGTGAATTTCCTCATGACATGGATAAGCCCAGGGGACATTATACTGAGGGAAACCAGTCAATCTCAAAAGGCCAAATGTTATACAAACCTGCTGTTATAGAATATTCCTAAAGCTTTTCACACTAAAAAGAGACAGACTTTTGTGACTACCTGGGTTGGTGGGGTGGGGGTGGGGGTGGGTGTGGAGAGAGAAGGGAAGTGGTGGTCTGGAGGGTAGACAGGTGTTCTCTAGGAGGCTAGCAAGGTGGAGCTGGGCCACAGCGATGGGGACAGGGCCTGACATTGGGAAGTGGGATGAACTGTTGAATGCAAAGCTGATGATCTGCTCTGTAAAACTTCACCTAATTCACAAAGAGATTTTTTTTTAAAGGATTGCTGGTTGGGCTTTAATTCCTAACTGCATGAGTTTATTCCACACACATGTATTGAAGCATGGCATGTCTGATCAGTAGATGACTGCTGACAAGTTCTCTTAGTGATAGAATTGTCTGACCCTTCTTAGGGTTCCTTCACTTAAAAGAACCAGTCTAACCTGCAGTTTCCTATGAATTCTGCTGGACTAGTAACAATCTAGGCAGCGAAGTCAGTTCAGAGATACATGGTGACTTTTTTCAGGGAATCTCATAAGGTATCTTGATAGATGGTTTTTTCAAAAGTTACAGGGTGATCGCTAGACCTTATTTTGTAGAAGTTTTAAGAAAATCAAAAGCTACATTGGTTGGGAAAAAAAGCCAGGACAGTTTCACTGAGGAATGTTTTCCCCATCATGATGCTATTCCTGCTGGTTCTGGAGAACAGCAAGGGCTATTCTAGGGGAATTCCATGGAGAAACCTTGCCCAGCTCTCCTCCAGCCATTCGCGTGTCCTTCCAGGCTCCTTCTTGTTCCCAGAACTCAAAGTGCATTTGGAAGGAAGGAAGGAACACAGTTTGAGTCCCTTGAGGATGCTGCTGTGACATGGTGTAAATCAAAAAGCAGGGAATACTTTAGAGCAGGGTTGGAGAAGTGGTAAGAGGGTTGGAGTATAAAGACCTCTATGGAGAATAGGTCCAAAGGAGCAATTTTCTTTTTGGATATTTTCATGAAGTAGAATTTTGTATCATTGTGCAACCATACTTTTGACGAGTCCCAATACATGGTAGAGAACAAAGAAAGTCTTCCTAAGATCAATTCCTCTTTGGCACAGGCAGTAGTATGGAAGTGGAGAAAGCCCATGATGATGGCATGGCTACCATTGCAGGTTTAAAATATGTCACAGAATTGGTTCTAGTGTTTTGATTATATGCCTATATTTAGCATCATGAGACTCTGAGTCATAGTTACAATGTAGGTAAAAGACAATACCAGGACTTTGACCTTCAGTTTAAATCGATCGACTTTTTTCTTTAAGTCATTAAGAACTGCCACAGTTAAAC
Organism: Nesogale talazaci; assembly: GCA_004026705.1. NCBI lineage: Eukaryota > Metazoa > Chordata > Mammalia > Afrosoricida > Tenrecidae > Nesogale > Nesogale talazaci. The sequence goes on along the minus strand of PVJH01013485.1, from coordinate 31,994 downwards.
AACAACAGCAAACTTACTGCCATCAAGCTGATTCTGACACATCGTGACCCTGTGGGACAGTGTGGAACTGCCCCTTTGGGTTTCCGGCACTTTAACTCTCCACGGGAGTAGAAAGCCTCATCTCTCTCCCAGGAAGGCGCTGATTGTTTCAAACTGCTGGTCTTGGAGTTAGTAGCCGATGCCTAATCCACTATGCCGCCTGGGCTCATCTGTTGCAGGAAGTTCCCAAATTCTTTGTTTATACTGGTTGTACACTTTCCTGCATACTATTTAATGTGCTTTCCCCCAGGGTCTTTCTGAGGTCAAACTGCTTTTCCCTTTAGTGTGCCCCAGATTTGCCTAAGCATAGTCCTTTTTTGTTGCATTCAAGTGGAGCCTTAATTTATGTCAAGACTCAAAATGGAGCTGAGGCCCAAGCTGTAGAAGCAGACTTCCATAAACTAAGTACTGTAGATTTTAAGCTCTTCTACAACATCAGGCATTTAGAGTTCTACTCTAGCCTCACAAAGAAGCTATCCCAAATACAGCAAGACTGACCTGGTTAAAATAATAACAATGATAATCATCCACTTTTGGATAAGGTATTATAAAGGGCTTGTTCATTTTTTTTCTTTTTCACATAATTTTGACATGAAATCATGGAAATCAGGCAGTGCAGGTGAAATTAGACCCCAGGTAAAGACGAGAAAAGGGGCTTCTGGGTCAGTGACTTACCCAAGGTCACAAAAATGATATTTTGTGTACTAGATCCAGAGCCACGTCTTCTGATTTTATTGGTGATGAACTTCCCATGGGTGTGTTTCCTTTTGGATGAAAAGACAAGACATAACCCCTGTGTTTTTTTGCTCTTTCTATGTACTTCAAAAAATTGAAATTGTATTGAAGGGATGATGTCTTTAAAAATGACCTCTTTTAAATTGCCTTCAATTTTTGTTAAATGTTATGGCTTCAAACGGACAATCCATCAATATCGAGGCTTATTTTCATGTTTAGCTGACGAGGCTTAATTTCTGAAACCTTAAGATATTATTTATCTCTTAGGAAAGATTGAACTGATGAAACAGGACATTTTGTGCTGTGTAGTATGTTTTACTTTTCAATACAATAGGGAATTTTAACTATCACCTTTGTTGGGAGTGCTGCTGTCTGCAGTCTATTAATTATTCCTGATGTGAACTGAATAGTCTTAATTTCAAGGGAAGCTGAGCTATAAATAAGAACTTTTCCTTCCCTGAACTTTTTACCTTCAAGTGTTTTCTCTGAGATGTCCTTTTATCATTCTGATTTGGGAAGCAATTTATATCTATTGCAAGAGTACAGAATAATTTTTCCCATGTACCAAATGCCAAATTCTCCATACTCAAATACCAAGTGCAATAGAATGTGCTATTAAAAAAAGGAAAGCACTTTTTTCTCTCCTTTCTGCTGCCTCATTAGGGAAGAATAAAATGTCTTCTTTTAACTCCATCTCAAGAAGTAGAGACCAACTAGGGCAATATTTTCCAAAGTGGGCAATACCACCTCTACTGGGGTGCTGGAAAAATTCAGGAAGGGCTACAATAGCCAGAGAGGTTCCGAGTAATCCCCCCCACAAAAAAAGGGAGTGTTAGCCCAAATGAGTTTGTTAAATTGTGAACTAGAGGTGGAGAAGATGAGTTCTAAGTCTAATAACGAATTTCTTCGCCTAGCAGCCACCTGCTTTCACCTACTCCACCCCTTAGGGAAGTGTGTTCAATTTAAGTATTTCTAGATCACTGCTGGAGATTGGCTGAATGGTCTCAGAGGACTTGAATGGGGAGGAGGGGCATGGGAGCAGAATTGGATGAGAAAGAAGCAGATAGTCTCAGCAGATAAATTGACTTCAAGTTGTGGGGATTACAGGAGCTGGGATTTCCCTTGAATGGCAGCACCATGATAACTTTGCATGCAATGACCCCACTTTGGGAATCACTGAAAAAAAAAGTTTAATTTGTGATGAAGAAGTAGCTCTTGCAAAATTCTATCATGTGATCCTCAGCTTCATTTCTATCACCAAGACCACAGTTTTCAGCTACTGTTCCTTCCTTTTTGCTTCTAAATGTTGCGTGAATTGCCAGAAGTTAGCCAAGCATCTTGATTGCACGTTTGGTCAATTTATGACTAAAGATTTTGGTAGAATTCTTCAATTTATTTATCACTATCTTTCATAGTTGACACATAATTCACATGGTAGTGGTATTCACAGGATATTCTTGTATTCAGATAGATGTTATACTGTCACAGACAGCTTTGTATTTCAAGACAGATCTTGAAATGTCTTTTTTGATGGTGACTACGACTCCATTTCTCTTGAATTGCTCATTTCTGGCATAGTCAACCATATAATTTTCTGCAAGTGTACATATTTATGGGAGTAGCCAGCCTTGATGCTCTTCCTCAAAGCAGTTGGTGGGGTGGAACCATTGACTTTGTAATTAACCAGTCCAAAACCTGTGTAAGCAAACTTCACTCATTATGCTTGGACTTCAGGCAAAGCTCAGCTCCTCGCTCCCTGGCATGTGTCAATGACATAAAATGGCAGCTGCAATGCCAAATCTAAAGCCTCAGAGGAAGAAGAGTTCAGGTCCCAAGAGAACAGTGAGAGTTGAATAATGTAAAACTTTCATCTTGATTATGTCAGCATTCAATGAGCACCGCGGAATCAATGCATGGAAGATTTACAGGAACACCTGGAGGCCCTTCTAATGTACATATCCATAGAACCATGGGAGTGTTTAATGTTACCTAATCATTGCATGGCCTTATAGATGCTATGAACAAAAGAACAAATGAACCTCCATTCCACAGTCCAGGCTTCATCTCTAGAAAAGAGAAAGCCATTTTGCCCCCAGAAGGTAGCACTTTAGGTGTCCATATTTCTCAGTCCACATTTAAAGAAGCCATCTCTTCACTTGATGGGTAGCTACTCTTCTGTCAGTCACTGTCTTGTCAAACTCCTCCTGTCTTCTTCCAATCAGGGGAATTTGAGAGGCTCAACATTTTCAGTGAGTAGATTCAATAAAGATCTGGCTTTTGCAAGCCGCATTGACTTTGTAGCCCATTTGGAGGGGGTTTAGAAGATAGGGAAGTGGAGGTGTTTTTTTCTGGCCTGAGTCTCTTAATAGCAGAGGCATCGATGGGAGAGTGCAACCAAGAGGAGACTCGCTGTACACTGCCGGAAACTCCCATTTTCCTTGGTGGTGGCTTTAGGTGACCTTGTGACAGCAGAAGGAAAGTAAGAAGAGTTAGAGGGGCTGTGGCAGTTGTCTTATTTGCATAAATCTACATGGGGAGGAGTGCCAGGTGCCTGAGCCAGGCCACCATCACTCTGCCCTTGTCTGCTCCACCGCTGGGGCCGTCCTGCAAAGTCCTGGCTGCACTGACAATCGCATAGTGAGGTGGGGCAACCATCTTCTTCTGTTCTTTCCATTTGAGGCATGCTCAGCATGCTCTTCATGTTTGGTTTTCTAGTTCTAGGTCTTTGCAATTTGAAATTTTCTGTTTAGCTCATTTACTTCCTCGTTTCTTCAGTTCACGTTAGCCGCTCTATGTTCAAAGGCCTCTTCTGACATCCACTTTGGTCTCTCTTCCCTTTTAAATTTCCTTCTATTTTCTTCACACATGATGTTCTTCTTCCTTTGAATGAAGATTATTTTAATGTTAATATAAAATGTTAAATATATATTTGAGTTAGTTCGGGGAGACTAGAAAAACATATTCATAGACATGCAATAGATATAAGAGAAAGGTTTATATACAAGAGGGATGGAACATTGAGAAAGCATCCCAACCCAGTCTAGTCCAAAGTCCTAAGTCCAATATTAGTCCATATGTCCAATACCGGTCCATAAAGTCTCCTCCCGACTTATGACGCACATGTGATGACACCAGGACAATCTCAGGCAAGTGGGTGCAGAGTCTTGTGTGTCCGATGGCAGTAGAAGCATCTCAGCATGTGCAGGGGTCTCCCCATTGTCTCCTGAGTATCTCAGCACTGGCAGGAGTCTCCACATGGCTTCTCTGGCCCCAGAGGTTTGGCTCCATCAGGGTAAGCCCATGTGGCCTCTTCTCTGGCTCCTCCATTCTCCAGCAATCAGGATCGATCTTGTCAGTAGTTCGTCATCTTGGAGACTGAGTCAAGCAAGTCTCCTCCAATTGGGAAATACCGTGAGACTTCCCAGAATTCTCAGGAGAAAGCCATGCTCACACAGAGGCCTCATTGTTTATCTCCAGAGTAACGGGCTAGACTCCACCCCTGCATTCCCTATCATGAAACTGACATCAAGTACATGACAGCCACAATATTTTACTGTACACTCATTCCCATTATTCCTTTTTGAACAAGATAAAACAAAAAACAACAGGACAGGGTATAACTGCCCCAGTGGGTTTTTGATACTCTGTTCAGGAGTCATGCTATAAAGATATGAATTAATAAAGACTTTTTTGTTTCATGCAGTGTTCTTTATGTCATCCCACACCTGTCTGGTCTTTGGTCATTAGTTTTCAATTTGTCAAATATGTCTTTTCCTGAGATGGACTTTAAATTCAAGTGGGATAGACTCAAAGTCTTACTTTGCATTCATGGACTTGTTTTAATTTTCTTCTATTTTAATCTAAACCTGAATATTATATATTCCACAGTCAGTCCCTGTACCTGTTTTGGCTGATGATCTTGAGCTTCACACAGATGCAGTCAATGTAATTTCTGTGTATTGTCTCTGGTAAGGTCCATGTGTATATGTATAGCTGCTCTTTGTGTTGTTAAAAAAAAAAAGATATTTGCGGGCTGAGCCCCAGTGGCATAGTGGTTGGTGCAGGACTGTGGCCCACTGGCTTGGTGGTTCAAATCCAGCAGCAGCTCTCCAGGAGCAAGGCTGGGCCTACCACTCCCACCAGAGGGCAGTGATGCCTCCCCCACCCCCCAAAAAAAAGATATTTGCAAAGAAGAGGTGACTGGTGTTGCAAAATTCTATTATCTGACCACTATCCTGTCACCAAGGCCATATTTTCCAAATGCTTATCCTTTCTCTTGTTTTCAGCTTTTGAATTCCAATCAGCAGTGATTATTAAGGTATCTTGGTTGTTTATGTTTCATAAATTTCAGAAAAAAGAAGTTGATGGAATTCTTTTTGAGAGATAGCAATGGTCAGTGAACTAGAGCTAAAATCCTAAAGCATTTGATTTATGGAAATTTTAACTTCATCTTTCCATGACTTCAACATCCAGTTGAGTTCATTCTGACCATTAGCCAGCAATGTGACAGCTTTGTCTTCTGTCATCGTGTCTGTAAAAGTAGATCACACCAACTCCAGGGCCAGTCCCAAAGGGGCTATCTTGTCTTCATGGAGCTTGCATAAGCATGTCCTTAATGATTATGTAAATGTGTCACTTGGAGGTTGAGGTAGCGGCAGTAAGACTGAAGTCTGCATTCATGAGTCATGCCTCAACCATCAAATGGCCAGAAGTCAAAGAATCTTAGGAACACTCCTGTAAACTTTCCTAATCTACAATACTGTCTGTATCTCAGTGGGGAGTCCTGTCCCTACTTCTGCAGTCCTCTGACAGGGGCGATCAGATATTCTGCCAATGTCAATCCTGATTGTGTAACCATCTCCCTGGTTTCCCGTCCTCTATAATTTGCCCATGGCTCTGAATTCTTTGCACATCAGTATAGACTCTTGCTGATACACTCCTTCATCCAGATGATTTGTCTATATCTTCTTTAAGGCTTAATGAAGGAGTATCTATATGTTTAAATTTGAGCACTTTCCTCTAAGCGAACACCAGGCACAGTGGAGCAGTGGTGGTCAGCAACCAGAATGACGACATTAATTGCAACCACAATGGAAGCCAACCTTCTATTCTGTGCATAGTATATTCATTTACTTCTTTGTCAGTCTTCTTCCGCTAATACACTTTTTTTTGGTATTTGTTGATTATATAACAAACAATTCCATGAATTTGCCAGTTTTCATTTAAAGCTTCTAGTGTCTTATATGTGGCCAGAAAGGACTCGAGGTTACTTTCCATTTTTGGTACTCTGTGATTTCTATTTATGTTTTAACCTTAGCAGCACTTTGTTTCTTGAAGCAACAGTACAGGCCATTTGAATTTCAGGATCCTGGCATTCTTTCACTCAATCTGGCTGAATTTCTTACCAGTCCCTGTCCACTCCTCCACCCCCCAAATAGTTCACTTCAGAGGACAGCACTGAAGCTACAGCTCAGGCAGAGGGACATGTCAAATCAGAGCACACAGGAGCAGATGAGGGGGGAGAGAGGACAAAGAGTGGAGCACACCCTAGCCACCAAGTCCTGAGGACGATTTTCCTGTTCAAAGAAGCCAGTGCACAGAGAGAAACATAGGGCTGCCCCCCCCCCCCCATGAGTCATGACATCCCTCACCATGATCCATAGCACTATGGGGGACAACGCTGGAGACACAGTGTGGGAATTGTGCCCGATCTGACACTAAGACCCCACGGTGAAACACTAAGGGTATACAATAGAACAGCAAGGGAGTAGAGCAATGAAGTCCCCAGGGAATACCAAAAATATATATTGGGGCCAGGGTGTGGCACCGAATCAGACTTGACCAGAATACACTCCTAAAGATCAACAAACAGACCTTGAACTACTTATTGACTTTTCTTTTTGTTGTTGTTCTATTTTCTTTTGTTGCTTTCTGTTGTTCTGTCTTGTTTTTGCTTATATTATTACCTCTGCATGTCTATCGAGATAAGATAGGTGGGATAGATGATTTCAAGAAGAAAACAAAGGGACCAATGGTTCCAGGGGGACATGGGAGAGGGAGATGCAGGGGAAAGAGAGTGTTAATGAACCCAGGGACATGGGAACAACAAGTGATCTAAAATCCATGATGAGGAGGATATAGGAGGCCTGGTAGGGTTTGATCAATGACAATGTAATTAAGAGAAATTGCTGAAACCCAAGTGAAGGCTAATATGATAGTGGGTCAAAAGGAAAGTAAAAGGAAATAGAGGAAAGAACTAGTTGGCAAAGGCCATTTATAGAGATCTAAATACAGGCATGTACATATATAAATATATTTACATATGGTGATGCAGAACTAGATCTATGTACATATATTTATATGTTAAGTATTAAAGTCTCAGATGGACATTGGGTCTCTACTCCTACACTCCCTCAATGCAAGAATTCTTTTTTCTATTAACCTTTTTTCTTTTTTTTCTAATTCCTTTTTCTATTAACATTCTGTGATGCTCACCTTCCAAACAGGATCACTGAAGACAAAATGGGTGCGTAAGCAAATGTGGTGAAAAAAACTGATGGTGTCTGGCTATCAAAAGATATTTCATCTGGGGTATTAAAGGTTTGAAGATAAAAAAGTGGCCATCTAGTTGAGAAGCAACAAAACCCACATGAAAGAAGCACACCAGCCTAAGCGATAATGAGGTGTCTATAGGCTCAGGTATCAGGCATCAAATAACAATAAATATGTATCATTGTGAATTGGGGGGGGGAGTGCGGAGTGAGAACCTAAAGCCCATCTGTAGGCAACTGGACATTCCCTTACAGAAGGGTCATGGAAAGAAGATGAGCCAGTCAGGGTAGAGTATAGCACTGAGGAAACACACAACTTTCTTCTAGTTATTTAATGCTCCACCCACCCCCACTGTCATGATCTCAATTCTACCTTACAAATCCAGCAAGTCCAGAGAATGTACTCTGGGGTAGAGATAAGAGCTGGAAACACAGGCAGTTCAGGACCAATAATGAGCATATTGATACCAGGAGGGTAAGGAAAAGGTGTCGGGGGGAGGGTGCAGGGGGAGGGGTAAGAAAGAGGGAACTGATCACAAGGATCTACATATAACCCCCTCTCTAGGAGATGGACAACAGAAAAGTGGATGACGGGAGACATCAGACAGTGTGAGACTTGATAAAAAAATAATAATTTATAAATTATCAGACAGTGTGAGACTTGATAAAATAATAATAATTTATAAATTATCAAGGGTTTGCGAGGAAGGGAGGGGAAAAAATGAGGAGCTGATACCAAGGACTCAAGCAGAAGGAAAGTGTTTTGAGAATGACAAGGCAATAAATGTGCAAGTGTGCTTGTCACCATGGTTGAATGGATGGATTGTGATGAGTTTTATGAGCCCCCAATAAAATTATTTTTTAAAAAGAAGAAGTCCTTTGAACAACTGGTTCACGAACTCAAGTTTTTTGATCAATTGGATGGATGCTGTGGTTGTATCCTGGCTACCTGTTTAGCCTTCATAATGTGTTCTCATACTCATGATTCTATGAGTTGACTGAACACTGTTAAATGGTTGTTACTTTGGATCGTTCATGTAGTGGCAGCGCCATGGTAGCTAGGACTCTAGTCATCTAAGTCTGGACCAGGCTGCAGATTTGAGAATATAGGTACTCAATTTTACAACACCCTAGCAATTAGAAACTTTTGACCCATAATCCAAGAACCCATATAACCCATAATCCAAGAACAAATGTATAGGTATCTGCTTTTGCAGGTCCCAGCCCCGCATCCCTACTACCCGAATCCTTCCAGTGCTCTCAGTGGGCGGTGGTATCCACTTTGGGAAGTATTGTTTTAGATGGTTACTCACATGGCTTGCAATTGATGTTGGATACTGGCTCAGAGATCAGTTGAAACTATCAACGAGAGTGCCTAATCTTTCGTCTCTATGTAGGCTGGGGTTCTCACAACCATGGCCTAAGAGTAGTTGAACTTTATCCACTGCCTCTGCTTAGCAGGAGCATACCAAGAGAAATGTACGGCTTTTAATGCAAGAAGTTGCAAGGCTTCATAGGGCTTAATTGCAAAATGTCTTCTTTTGTGTTCTACTAATTAAACAAATTACCAAGACCAGCCTAAGCTCAAGGGGAGAGGAATAAGACTGTATTTCTCAGTAGGAGAACTCAGAAGAGATTTGTAGACAGCTTTAATCTGCAACAGATGACAAATAACAGATCACACACACAGCTGCCTGAACACTAAAAATACCTATTATCTTACATGCCCCAAAGTTTGAAGTTAGGATAGTTCTAAATTTGGCTCAAAGATGTCAACAAAGACTCTTTTATCTTTCCTTTTTTACCGTCCTCTGTTGCTGGTTCTCACGTCGGTTGTCAAAGTCACCGGTAGTCTCATGAAGACAATAATATGCAGAAGAGAGAAATGTTGCTGTCTTTGTGAAGAAAACCTGACTGAAAGAACCCTACTGGGCTTCTACTCACTTTTCAGAGGACAGAATTGTATCAGACAGCCATCCCTAGAAACCTATCACTTGGCAAAGAAATGAAATGACAAGTGACTTAAATCAGTTATGATTCAGCCCCTGGGCTGGATGTGCTGGGGCCACCTCAGTTTAAGGACATGGATGCTGTGAGGAAGGTTAAAAAAAAATCAAGGTTCTAGTTTCAAGAATGAAGGCTTTCAGCTAGATGACTAATGTCTGCTCTCTAGGAATCTGTGAGGCACCTCATCATCACATCTCATTTTTCTTTCTCTCTTCAGTTGGTCATCAGGGTAGAAGATGGTCCCATTTCCTCATAAATATTTCTGAGATTGAGAGCCACTTAATCTTTTCTCATTAGCTTAGTTTTTCTATTGCTTTTATTTTACATTTCATTATGAAACAGAACTTTCTTTGGGACAAGCCATATTTAAGTTTATTGCCTTGAACTTAACCTTTAGGAAAGCAAGGAACTTAACCATTTTCCACATCAAGAGGAAAAGTAGACTTCAGATCATTGTCATAAGAAAAAAATTGTGCTGCTTTAACCAATGAAGAAAGTGATACACGAATGAAGACATATAAATACTCTTAGTACAAAGTACGCTAAAATAGCTGTGGAGGTAGGCAGCAATTATAGGCCACTCTAGGTTCCAAGTTCTTTTCCTCTCGGTTATCACACATATAGGTATCTTCCCCACTTGACAAATCAGTGTGTGGGAAACTATGAGATATTTCTTATTTATATCTTCTTTCTCTCAGTTCCTCATTCCACCTCCTTCCTCCAGCTCCCTGGCTCCATGTGGTGGGCAGAAACAGGCAGCATGTGTTAGTGTATGCTGGTGTCCTTCTATGGCTTAGAAGAGGGGTCTTTGTGGGCAAGTGTACATAGAGGTTGTCAGGAGCCCCAGCCATTTCCTCCTGTGCTGAGCTTGCTCAAAGAACACTTTGGAAGCTCCCTGATCACAAGGCCTCTGGAGTCTGGCCAGTTGCCAGCTCTCCTTCCTCATTGCCTAGTTTTGTTTCCTCTTAGCTATTCAAAGCCCAAAAGGCCATGTGAACTCAAGGTATTGTCAAGTTTCCACCCCCTCAACCCCTCCTCCGTGGGCCCCCAGCTGCCAACACGTCCACAGGAGCACCTAAAATAGCTTCCAACAGGCTTTAATCAATGCTCCCAGACTTGGCCAGCAATTAATGAATGCTTCACCGTGCCAGACACTGTGGTCAGAGGCAGCAGCTTGGTAGTGACTTGGTTACAAATCACATCCTGGTTTTTAAAAATCCAACAAGAATGTAGCTCAGTGGCTCCAATTTTGGTACCTCATGGAATACCTAGGAAAGTTATTTTTATATTTTATATCTTGGGTTGTGTGGCATTGCTTACCCTTTACAGAACACTATCTGCAGATTGCTTTCAAACAACCTTACTAACAAATTAAGAATTTATTAGAAAGGCCACATAAGGCTTCTGAAATTCTAACCTTTACAGAAGCTGGCTGATACACCTCTTTCCCAAGGAGAGGCCAGTGCATTCAGACTGCTGACTTCTGGGTTCCCTTACTGTGAGTCAAGTGCTTAGTAGGAATCAAGCATAATTTCAGCAGTTGTAGATTTAAGATCAAGCACTCGAGGATAGTTTCTTTTAAAAAAATTACTGTAAAAATATGCATCTTTGTCTGGGAAGTAGAACCAGCTTGCTCCTTTGTAGCATGACTTCGTCTCATATACTATGAACTTCCTGGAAAAGGACATCATTCCTGGTCAAATAGAAGGACAGCGAAGAAAGGAAGACTATCCACAAAATGGATTGGCACAGCGGCTGCTCCAGTGAACTCAGACACAGCCCCATTTGTGGGAATGGCACAAGCCTGGGCAGTGTTTTCCATTCAGTTTTACACACGCTTGCTGTGAGTCCGAACTGACTTGAAGGCACCCTACAACAAGAAGTAAAGAGATGCGCATCACCCTCATGTTCCACGGTGGCCATTGTTTTGAATGTCCTGGTTGCCCCTCTTGGGGATGGCCTTCCACCTTGGGTTGCTTCTTCTCAGTCCATTCAGTCCTCTACTCTTGAGACTAAAGCCAGAAACTCAAGCACAGCCTAAGCCTCTGGAGCAGGCCGGGTTCCCTGGAGAAGCAAAACCAGTGGTACCTGTATGCCTGGATTCAGGAGAAAGCTTGTTATCAAGAAAGTGGCTCATGTACCACATATACTTGACCCAAATATCAGTCGAGGGACCTAATTTTATCACAAAAGCTGCATTAAAATGTGCTGAAAAACTCAGCTTGTACAGGAGTGGATATGGCAGTTGTAGCGGTGGGTCATTTTAGCCCAGCTCTAGTCCAAGGTCAGATGTGACCCTGCAGGCTTCTTTTGACTTGGGTAGCTGTGGGGTCTGTCAAACAAGGAAGCAGAAAGACCACAGACTGGGGGGTGCAGAGTCAAACAAATTCAAGGTTGGCAGTCATTTGTTGGCTCCTGCGATTAGCAGGTGATATGGCTAGGATCCTAACCGAGCAGAAGTGACAGGCCTTACAATGGCATCTGCTCATTAAGAGCAGGCCACAGCCCCAAGGAGCCTTCCTTCCAATTGTTTATGGGCTGTGACTTGATCAAGGGGCAGCACTCCACCACAACTAGCTGCTCAAGCAAGTGGATCACATTATAATAGATCCCAATGGAATTACTGATATCCTATTCCAGTGGGATAGTGATAGATACCAGCACATGTGATCACTGCCAAAATTCAGAAGCCAGACCCAGGCAATTTTCACACACAACCTATCACACCTTCCTTGCCCCTCATCTTTGTCTGTATACCCATCTACCTCTGCCCCATGCCCCACTGCAGATGCTCATGCCCATCTCTGCTGCCTTGCATCACCTCACCTCACTGTAATCCTGAAGAGAGTCATTGACCATTGCAGTGAATACACGTTGTGGGCACGTAAACGTTGACAGTGATTGAGCATATTGCTGTTAGGTGCCATCATGTTGACTCCGACCTTATGCACAACCGAATGAAACATTGAGAGGTCCTGTGTCATCCTCATAATTTTTCTTATGCCTGAGCTACTGGGTCAATTCATCGTGTCACAGGTCATCCTCATCCACTTTTCCAAACATGATGTCCTTCTCCAGGGACTGGTCTCTTTTGACAAGTTCAAAGTATGTAAGACAAATCTTGCCATCTTGCCTTTAAGGAGCATTCTGACATTATTTCTTCCAATACATAAAGGTTTGTACCTTTAGCAGTCCATCATACTTTTAATATTCTCCTCCAGCACCATGATTCAAATGCATCTTTTCTTCTAGGGCCTTCCTTATTCAATGCCCAACTTTCACATGCATAGGATGCAGAGGAGAATACTATGGCTTGGGTTAGGTGCACCTTAGTGCTCAAAGAAACGTTTGCTCTTCTAGACTCCAAAGGGGTCTTTTTTTTTTTTTTTGTGGGCATCACTGCTCTCCGGTGGTGGGAGTAGGAGGCCCAGCCCCACTGCTGGAATTGAACCTCCGTCCCAGTGGGCCGCAGTCCCGCGCACAACCACTACGCCACTGGGGCTCAGCCCAAAGGGGTCTTATACAGCAGATTTATCTCATGCAATATATCTTTTGAATTCTTTACTGCTGCTTCTACAAGCCTTAGTTGTGGATCCAAGTAAGACCAAATCCTTGACAACTTCAACCTGTTCTCCATTTATCATGTTAACTTTTAGTCCAGTTGCGAGGTTGGTCTTTCTTACCTTAAACTATAATCCATACTGAAGGCACCAATCCTTGATCTCCACAAGCAAGTGCTTCACTTACTCCTCATTTTCATTTTCAGCAAGGTTGTGTCATTTGTATGTCACAAGATTGTTAATAAGTCTACCTCCAGTCCTGAGGCCACATACTTCACCTTTTCTGATTAACATAGAGTTGGAACAACTATGCTGAGAGGCTACAACTCTGACGCACACCTTTCTTGATGCTAAACCATGCAGTATGCCATTTTTTTTTGTTCACAACTGTCTCTTCATCCAGGTGCATGTTTTGAATGAGCCCACTGGAGTGTTCTGGAATTTCCATCCTTTTCAAGGCTATCCACAGCTTATTATTGTCCACACAGTTGAATGCCTTTACATAGTCAATGAAACACAAGTACACATCTTTCTGATATTCTGTGCTTTGAGCTAAGATACAGCTCACATCAGCAATGTTACTGAGCATGGTGAGGGGAACGTATATGCTTGAATGGAAAATCATTAGAAGCCACCGGAATTCTTTATTTTTCATATGTGGCTATAGTAATAAAGGTGTGAGATGGCATCACCATTGTGAGTTAAAGACTGCTTCAAAGTTTTCTACCTTCTTTTTGTTGTACTTGTTTTGGAAGTGCACCAATGACTGGGATACGCTCTTCAGTCATTCAGGCCCACATCCATTGAAGCTGCTGACTGAGTCATAAATAACTCTTGGCTTTTCTTTTTGGCAGCGTTTCCTTTATCTCCTGGCATTTAATTTGTCTACATTTGCCTCGGTCCAAGCACTGGAAAGTGGCTCCCTCAGAATTCTAGGTCACATTCAGAACTTGTTTGTGCTGTAAAGTTACACACCCTCTGCTACTGTTGTAGTTCCATCTCTCAGACGTTCCCGTTGGAATGATTACAGGTTTTCTAAGTGGTCCCTCGGCTTCCTCTCCCAAACTAAGTTACCAGCTGGAAAGCCCCCAAAATCTGATTGTCACATCCCTGCTTGAAGTCAATTTAGTAAACATAACTTTTGACCGATTTTTTCATCCCTATTTCTCAGTATACTAATATATAAAAATGAAAGTAGTGATAGCTATTGATGGGGTTTTAAAATTTATGGAAAAATGATATTAAAAGATAAAAATACAAGTACAAATTGTATCACACTAAGGCTACTCATTTCCTACCAGAAGTCTCAAAATGTTCCCTTACTGATGACAGGAATGAACAGGAATCTTGTCATGGTGGAGAATTCTCTGGTGAAGTTTTAGCAGGTATTTTACTGCTTACACTGTAGGTAATATGTTCTGAAAGCACTTTGCTCTCCCATTCATGTACTAAACAGGTCTGACCTGCTTAACTTCCGAGATCAGGTGAGATCGGGCGCATTCAGGGTGGTATGGCCATAGACAAAGCACTTTGCTCATAAGCAGATGTTATCATTCTTAGACCCCCTGAAAAGTCAATTAGCAAATTGACTTTGGTAGTCTAAAAAAATGTTGCCATGGTCTTTGCTCATGACGGGTCCATTTTTACTTTAGACCATTTCTACCTTTTGGTACCTCTGTTGTGCTTTCTCTTTAGAATCACACTGGGGAAGTCATGTTTCACCTCTTAGTATAATTCTCTGAAAAACCTACTTAAGGTTCTTGATCTCATTTGTTCAATTTTTCCATAGAAATTTCTGCTCATACATGCAGGACATTTAAGAAGAATAGTCTGGGCACCCACCACACAGAACGTTTGCTGAACCAACCAAGAAGTCTATGGTGTTGGCTGTTATTTCCACTGCCAACTATTGGTCCTCTTCAATTTGGCCACAAACAAGGTGAATTTTTCCCCATGGACTTGAGGGGGTGAGTCTGCCTCTGCAGGCTCCATGTTCAACATCATCCTGTCCCTTCTTCAAGCAAATGGTCCATTTGGGGAGTGTTGACTTCTTTGATACGTTGTCCCCACCAGCTTTTGGTGAAACATTAATCCTTTCACCGTTCTTCTACCGGCATTTTACTGATGGTTCATGTTACCTGGGTTGGGCAGTGGAGCGTGTGGCAGGCAGGCAGGTGGGCATGGTAGGTCCTTGAGGTTGAGTAGGACAAGGGTGCTGGTAGTCTCATCTTTCAAAGCGGTCTCTGCCATTTCTGCAGCCTCCATAGGCCAGGACACTGAGCTCTCTGGCCTATAGGCCGTGTCCTGTTATTTCACTGCCCCTTTTCGCCAGTGCACGAGCACACGTGCGCGCGCGCGCGCACACACACACACACACACACACACACACACCATTCCAAACCTTTCCTTCTGAGCACCACCACCACGAACCCTGGGGTGCTGAGGAAGAGATATGGGTGAGGGGAGCACATTCCTGGGGTGGGGAGCAGCACAGAAGATGAGGTAAAGAAGATGAGGCAATGCCTGAGTCTCCATAATGCTGATTTGCACATAGTGACCTGATCTTTGGAAACTGATCTGTGAAGAGGAGGTACAATAGTCATGATATTGGGAAAAACAACAACAACAACAAGAGAAGATACCGTTTCTGTTACACAGAAGGGGGCTTGAAAAGTTTTGTGGAAAAATTCCTTTATCTTTTCATTCAACTTTTGCACAGAGTCTTTGAAACTCCCTCCTATGACCAATTCAGTCTCAGTAAAATTCGACAAACCTCTGCAACCATTGTTCTTATTTGAGGGTTTGGACGAATTATAGTTATCTCACAGAATTGTATTATTAGAGAAGTGACTCTAAAGTCAGAAACACACAGTACCTAGCATAGTACCCAACTCGGCATGCAATTAACACATGGAAGTTTGCGGTCTTAGAGACAATGGAGAAGTTACTGTCATAACCCAGAGTGGCGACATCACCTATTTATTCTTTCCAGGATTGATGACTTAGCTTTGTAGAATGAGAAAATGGCATTTTTTTTGGGGGGGGGCAATAGTGTTGAGAGATACAAAGGAATCAACCTAAGAAGAGTTATTTCATAAAGCAAACCAGATGTGAGAACGAGTGATGTAGGAGGAAAGCCAGCAAAGCACAGTGTGGCATCCATCCAGGAAAGAGAGCATTGCTGAGGAGAGAGCATGTGCAACAATATGCCCAATGTTTCTATAAAATGTGCAGTATGCATTCAAGAAGAGCTTCCCTTGGTGAGAGCAATGAGGGGTAAAAACTATATTTCCAAAAATAGAGCTCTTGGTTGATTATCAAGTGAAAACAAGATTAGCGAACTCTTTCTAATATAAGCCAGGATTAACATTTGTGAAAAATATTTTAAAAGAAATACAAGGCATAATACTATTACACTAAAAATTTAATGATAAATCTTACAAAAGGTTTTTGGATGTGGATATGGATTTTTTAGAACCCAAGCAAGTTAAGTTCACTATAAATAGTTTAAATGTAAATCACACTATATTTAAGCATAGTGCACATTTATAAAATGATATTAATATATATTTATAAAAGCCATGACATGTTCAGTTGCCTCATGTGCTTATGAATGTTGGACATTGACAGAGGAAGACCAAAGAAGAATTGATGCATTTGAAGTATGGTGCTGAGAAAGACTATTGAAGTTATCGTGGTCTACCAAAAGAACAAATCAGTCTGTCTTGGAAGAAGTACAGACAGGATGCTCCTTAGAAGCAATGATGGAGAGACTTTGTTTCATGTACTTTGGTCATGTTGTTATGCAGAAGAACATTATGCATGGTGGAGTGGTGGAGCAATGAAAGAGGAGAAGACCTCTGACAAAATCTCAGGATTGGGTGGTGCCTTGTCCAGTTGGACACAAGGTCATTGGGGGTTGGAACCAATGTGATGGCATCTACCAGCAACAATTTTAACTATATATTTATAAATATGTTTATAGAGGGCCAGCACAAATGAGGAAGGTCCTCAAGGTGATGAGTTGACACTGTGGCTGTAAAACATGGGCCCAAGCCTAGGAAAAATTGCACAGATGGTGAAGGACCCAGCCGTGTTTTGTTCTGTTGTACATAAGGTCGCTGTGGGTCAGAACCAACTTGATGGCACTCAGCAGCAACAGCAAATATATTTTAAATTTAAATTATAACATCATACATAATATAACACAGGGATTATACACCTTTTATTGCATCTTTATTGCACTCACTTTATTGTGGGAATCTGTGTCACATACTTGTTATAACCTCTCCAATAACAATTTCTTCATCTCATTCTTGGAAAAAAAATTCATGATTGGTTTAGATATTCTTCCTTCTACTCAATGGCCATGTAATTCATAATGATGTTAGTTCCATTCTTCTTTCTATTCATTTATTTAATAATGAGTTTATAATAGTCTTTCTCTTCAGGAAAAAGTGAAGGTAAGTCTGTAGGAAAATTTTTCTTATCCTTAAAAAGTCACACAGCTCTGACCCCACCACACCAAAGCAGCACACTAATGGTATGCAGCAGAGCAGCAAGGGGAACAGAGCAGTGAAGTCCCTGAGGGATACCACAAATAGACTTTGGAGCCAGGGCGGGCACCCCATCAGACTCAACTGGAAAACACTCCTAAAGGTCAACAAACAGAACTGGAACTAAGTATAGGTTTTTCTTTTTTGTCATTGTTGTTTTGTTGTTGTCATTTTGTTTTCTTTTGTTGTTTTGTTTTACTTGTCTTGTTTTTGTGCTTATTATTGTCTCTGCATGTCTGTCTAGATAAGCTAGCCAGAATGAACAATCCAGAGGAGAAAAGAATAGAA
>PVJH01013485.1:0-14158 GCA_004026705.1 Nesogale talazaci | reverse complement strand
AGATCTATGTATATATACTTATATGTTAAGTATTAAGGTAGCAGATGGACATTGGGCCTCTACAGCAGTACTCCCTCAATGCAAGAATACTTTTTTCTTTAACCTAGAATTCTGTGATGGTCACTTTCTGGACAGGATTGCTGAAGAAAAAATGGGTGCATAAACAATTGTGGTGAAGAAAGTTGATGGTGCCTGACTATCAAAAGATAGATAGTATCTGAAATCTTAAAGGCTTAAAGATAAATAAGCGGCCGTCTAGTTGAGAATCAACAAAACCTACATGGAAGAAGCCCACCAGCCTGTGTGATCATGAGGTGTCCATGGGATCAGGTACCAGGCATCAAAGAACCAGAA
The DNA here is from genome assembly GCA_004026705.1 of Nesogale talazaci. Classification (NCBI taxonomy): domain Eukaryota; kingdom Metazoa; phylum Chordata; class Mammalia; order Afrosoricida; family Tenrecidae; genus Nesogale; species Nesogale talazaci. The sequence goes on along the minus strand of PVJH01013485.1, from coordinate 13,804 downwards.
CAAATAAATCATATCAATGTGAATGAGGGGGAGCAGGGAGTGGAGACCCAGTGCCCATCTAGAGACAATTGGACATCTCCTTACAAAAGAGTCAAAAGGAAGAGGTGAGATAGTCAGGGTACAGAATAGTACCAATGAAACACAACTTTCTTTAATGCTTCTCCCCGCCCCCACCCCCACTCTCATGACTCCAAATCTATCTTACAAATCCAGTTAGACCCTGGTACAGATAGGAGCTGGAAGCACAGGGAACCCAGGACAGATAAATCCCTCAGGACCATTAATGAGAGTAGTAATACTAGGAGGGTCAGTGAAGATGAGGGAGAAAGGGGAATCTGATCACAATGATCTACATATAACTCCCTCTCAGTGGGATAGGCAACATAAAAGTGGATGAAGGGAGACAGCAGTTGGTGTAAGCCATGAAAAAAATATAAATTATCAAAAGCTCACAAGAGATGTAAGGTGGGGGAGGGAGGAAAATGAGCTGACACCAAGGGCTCAAATAGAAAGAAAATGATTTGAATATGATGAAGGCAACATATGTATAGATGTGCTTGACACAATGGAGCTGTAAGAGCCCCCAATAGAATGACTTTTTTAAAAAAGCATCACAGAAGAAGCAATTCTTCTGTTCGAACTGGGTGTTTCTGACCCATAGAGGCATCAAACTGAACATGCACAGTAGCATTCCATCACTAAGTGAAAGTGGTATATATGAGTCTGGGCTGATGGTACAAGTGAGCTGTGTCTGTTTCTGTCCCAGTAGAGTCTTCCTCCCAGTCTGCACTTTCCTGATGATCAATTGAGTGTGGAAGAGAAAACATATGCTTGATCTACTGATGGTCCTGCACAGCCTTCAGGTATCCTTGGAAAATGGACAGAACCAGTGCTATAATTCCTTCCTGAAGCCTCCCGGAAGGACAAAGGTAAAGGGAACTACCCCCAGTGGGGAGAGCTTTGAGCAGTACATTTGGTTGGTCAGGCTGCATGGAAGGAGAAATGGCCAAATATGCAACTGTATATTGACTCATGAGCTGGAGCCAATGGTTCAGCTACATGGTCAATGACTTGGGCAGAACATACTTGGAAAACTGATGATAAGTCAGTGAGAGGAAGAGGTTTGTGAGCAGTCCAAATTGGATTGGGCTAAAATAGTGAAGATATTTGTGTCTCATGTGAAGGCTCACCAAAGAGTTAACTCTTGATTTAAATAATCGAATGGATAGGATGAGAGACACGTTGTGTGGAAACCAATCATCCTCTTTTTGCAACAACTCCTGTTGTTGCCTTATGGGCACATGAACAAAGTGGCAATGGTACAAGGGATAGAGATTACATAGGGGTTCAGCAACACTGGCTCAGCTGCTTCCATCACTGAGTGCCCAATCTGGGAACAGCAGAGACCAACACTGAGTCCAAAGAATGGGCCTCATACTCGGGGAGGTCAACCTGCAATTTGACGGTAGGCTGATTATGTAGGACCACTTCCATCATAGAAAGGGCAGCAAATTGTTCTTATTGTAATTGCCATTTACTCTAGATATGGACTTGTCCTCCTTGCATAGAGTATTTCTGCCAAAACTACCATTTATGGACTTACAGAATGTCCTACCCATTGGCAAGTGTCCCACACAACCTTTCCTCATGTCAAGAGACTCACTTCATAGCTAATGAAATACAGCAATGGGCCATGCGTATGGAATTTATTGGTCTTGCCATCAACTTGACTGGCTTGATAGAATGATGGGATGTAATTCTGAGGATACAATTATGATACAAGTTAGGTGGCAATACCTTGCAGAGTTGGAGCAATATTTTTTAGGAGTCTGTGTATGCTCTTAAGCAGTGTATAGTATATGGATCTGTGTCTCTGACAGCTAAGATTCATGGATCCAGGAACCCAGGGGTGGAAATGGGAGGGGCACAACTCTTAATTCTAATGACTATTAGGAACATTTTTCCTTCCTCTCCCTGCAATCTGGTGCTCTTTGGGTCTGCAGGCCTTAGTTACAAAGAGAAGCACACTCCCCCTGGGAGACATAGCATGAATCCCATTACTCTTGAGTGGCATATGGATCAGAAGGGAAAATAAATTCCAACTGAAATGTGTGTCATTAGGTTTGTTGATTGACAACACAGGGAATGTCTGGCTATGAGAAAGGGCTCATCATTTGTACATGTGGTTTGAGTAGGGTCATGCTGTGATTTACTTAGGATCCCATGTTCTAGTTCAGAACGTTTGAGAAATAAAGCACTAATTTCCCATCCCAGATCTGTCACTCAACCACCTCTCTCTTGCTGGATTGTAAATCTTCACCATTTATAACCACAGAAACGTGTGGACATAGGTAGAGATGTGCTGAGATCAGAGGGCCCTGATGGCGCTGTTAAGTACTTGGCTGCTCAAGGAAAGGCTTGTGGTTTGCACTCCAGCTGCGCTTTGCAGAAGAAAGATGTAGAAGGCCATGTGTTTATGGGTGTGTAGTCTTTAAAACCTTATGGGGCTAGTCTAATCTGATTCACAGGGCCCAACTTTGAGTCTTCTTTGACCTGCTTCCATGGTTTGTTTTTAAATGTATGCTGCTGTAATTGGATTCCATATTATTAATACATTAATATATTAAGTTTAGAGATTACTTTCACAATCATCAAGATCATCTGTGTGCTTGTGTGTGTGCTTTATAACTGTTGGTAATGTTTGAAGACAACTGGCGTTTCGGAATCTGACTTAACATTGTGATTACAGTGCCCAAGGTTAGTAAAATCAGAATCATGGCTTTAATTTAAAAAGTCTGATTTTTATTATGTCCATGAAGATTTGAAAGTTCAAGCGAATCAGATTTGCTCCATCCTCAGAAACATTTGTTAGCCTTTCAAGAGTTAGCTGAGTGCTTAGACAAATTGTGTCTGCTACATTTGTGAGGCTGAGGGTTTTGAAGTGCTGGAGGAACTCAGATTTTTCAAATTTACAAATGACAGTACATTTAATCAACACATTTTTATAAATACCATGCTACTTAATTCATCGTCTAACATTATCTCTACTTTAATATAAAAATGATTCAATTGCTATAGTATTTTGAGGAATTGTACATTGAAAAAGGATACTAATGTTTTCTACCCCAGCATTTAAAAAGGAATCGAACAAACTAAAAAAAAATCTTCCACAGATCTGAAATTCTCAAATGCACAACACTCTGAATTGGGACCCTCCCTAGGCAGGCCATGCGTATTTGGAAAGCAGCTCTCCACATTCAGTCTGGAGGTCTTGAAGTCCGTAAGTGGTGCAAATGGTTTAGCACTCAGCCACTAACTGAAAGATTGGCGACTGGAACTCATCCAGGGGTGCCTTAGAGGAAACACGTGATGCTCTGCTTCTGAGAGGCCATAGCTTTGAGAGTCCTTTGCGGTCATTCTACTCTGCAACAGATGGGGCTAACGTGTCTATGTTGGTAGGGCCAGCAAATTTACCCAATGCAGCTCTTCTATCCTCTTGATTGCTGCTTCCGTGCGTATTTACTGTGGTTTCAAGCAAGTCAAAATCTTTGACAGTTTCAACCTTCTCCTGTGTATCATGATGTTACCTATTGGGTCATTTGTGAGGATTGGGGTTTTCTTTACATTGAATTGTAATCTAGACTAATGACTGTAGTCCTTGATCTTCACCGGCAAGTAATTCCAGTCCTCTTCTTACTCAGAAAATGAATCTGTGTCGTCTGCACATCACAAATTGTTAATATGCCTCCTCCAATCCTGATGCTACATTCTTAATCCCATGAGCCACCTTCTCTAACAATTTTCTCATCGCCCAGATTGAATAAGCCTGGTAAGGGGATACACTCCTGTCACATACCTTTCCTATGCAACATTCCCTTCTTCTGTTTCCAGAACTGCCTTTCGATCCATGTAAAAGTTCCTCACGAGCACAATGAAGCAGTCTGGAATTCCCATTTTTATCAAGGTTCTCCATAGTTTGTTATGGTCCACATTGTCCAATGCCTTGGCATAGCCAATGAAACACAAATGAACATCTTTCTGGTTTCTTTGCCTTGAGCCATGTTCCATCTGACATCAATGATAAACCTTGTTCCACAACCTCATCTGATTCTGACCGGAACCTCCGGCAGTTTCCTCTCAATGTGCTGTTGCAACCATTGTTGAGTGATCTTCCGATTCATGACTCAGCATTAACTCCAGACCACAGGCCTTGTTGGAGAACCCAGAGGTTGAGCTGAATCATCAGAAAACCAGTCAGCCCTCACAGGGTAGGCATCAGCACTGGAGTCTTCCGCCCTTGGCCTCATGTAAGTTGTCTCCCTTTCCGGTTTGTGGTTTCCGGTTTGGCAACTGCACAGCAGGAGTTAAAGGATTCTTTCAAAGAATCTGTTTAGCTTCTTTTGGACATTCTCTCCTCTCTGGTTTCTGCTTCCTACGATGTCCAGGTGAGTGATGGGAGGTGCTGGGGCTGGGGTGGAGTGTTTGGGCGGTACAAATGGTTGACACATCTGGTTGCGAACTGGAGGTTCAAATGTATTCAGAGGTTTCCTGGAAGAAAGGCCTGCAAGACCAGCCATTGGAAACCCTTTGGAGTACAGTTCTATTCTAACACACTTGGGGCTGCCGTGAGTAGGAATTAATTTGCCCATGCCTAGTACTGATGGAGCTGTATTCAAATGTTTTGAGACTCAAGCCTGGACTCTCTAACTGTACCTGCCTCTGTAACTGCAACAGCGGCAGCAGAAACAGAACAATACTAAAATGTAACCCCAGAGTTTTATCAGAGGCCTCCTTGTTCTCGACTTTCTCACGAGCTTATTCTATTATAAAATCGCAAATGTTGTTCTTCAGGCTGGAGTGAACTCCCCCCCGTATAGACCTGCCATGAAAAGCTAGAAGGAGTTTCATTGGGGGAATGAAACTCTCTCTCTGTCCACAGAGAGAGAAAAGGGTAACCAGTTATAAACAGCCCTTAGGGATAATAATGATAATATACTTCCTAAGTTGGAAGTTCCCCTACCATAAGATAAAATGCCTTTGCACTCCTATTTGTTCACTATGTACTTTCTCTGAGAAAGACCCAAAATTCATTGAGATTTTGAATGGCTGACAAAACCTTGTTTTGGTTCGCCAGACATGTACAGTCATCAAGGGACTAAGAAGAATCCTCTAGTGCTTTTGTTCTCTACAGTTGGTTCGCAGAGAAGAACCTTCAGAATCACTTGGGAATTTTGTAGGCATGCTGATCCGTGGGCCCGCTGAGATTTGGGAACCAAGAGCAAATCACCTGGAGGCCTCCTTCAAACTGCCTCATTTCTCAGAGTTGTGTCCTGCAGGCCTGGGGTCTCTGTGGTTCGGCACTGAGCTTTCTGACTTTCTAGACCAGACTGGGGGAGGGGGAGGATTAGGAATTACACTTTTATCATGATGGGAAAGTATCTTTTAAAAATAGTTTCCACCCAAGGATTGGTAAATATATTAAGAAAATATTTCAGGGATTGGGTATCAGGCATCAAAGAACAAAAAAATCATATCAATATAAATGAGGGGGAATACAGATTGGAGACCCAGAGTCCATCAATAGGTAAAGCGACAGCCTTTAACAGAGGCATTGTAGGGGGGAAACAAGCCAGTCAAGGTACAGGGTGGCAACAATGAAATATGCAACTTTCCTCTAGTTCTTAGATGCTTCCTTTCACCATCATGATCCCAATTCTACCTTACAAATCCAGTTAGACTAGGCATGTACACTGGACCCAGAAACAGGGATAATTTAGGACAGATGATCCTTTCAGGACCAGAGATGAGAGTGGTGATGCCAGAAGGGTGGAAGGAAGGTGGAGTAGAAAGGGGAAACCTATTGTAGTAATCTACATATGGCCTCCTCTTTGAGGTATGGACAATGGGGAAGTGAGTGAAGGGACACATCAGACAGTGTATGATGACAAAATAATGACAATTTGTAAATTGTGTTCATGGGGAAGGGGGAATAGGGAGGAAGGGGAAATGGGAGCTGGTAGTGGTGGAGGGGGCTAGGTAAAAGGACTATGTTTAGAGAATGATAATGGCAACAAATATGCAAATATGGTCTGCATATAATTGATGTAGGTATCAATCGTGATAGGAGTTGTACAAGCCCCCAATAAAATGATTTAAAAAATATTTCAGAGATTTGAAAGAGCATGTGTTTCATATAATCCTTCTAAGGACACGTTCCAGATAGTTGGATTGTTTACATTAGGGGGGAAAAATCCAAATCATACACAAGGCTTCTTATTTATAATACTGTTGGCTTTCAGATGACTAACTCCTAAGAAAACTTTCCTAAAACATGAGTCCAGATACAACTGCAAGAGCTTACAGATTCTGTTTCAAAGGTAGGTGGGAAATCAGTCTGAGCTAGAGTCTTTATTGTAATGAACCGAATTTGAAAAGTGATTTCATATAACCAGAAAATAAACAAGGAAGGTCATGTTTCAATGTCATTTGAGAGTCTTCCACTTTCAGTGCCAAACATAATGGCAATGATTATCTCCATTTAAAAAAATAAAAGAAAATATTCTTGATTCATATCTCAGAGTAATTTTCCTACTCTTTAAATGTTGTCACACTGTTCAATATGCTTGCTGCTGTCCATTTTAGGAAGTGATTCTCCGACTTTTCCAAGTTGTTCACTGTGCATAGGCCCAGCCATCCTCAGTCACATGCATCTGGGCGGTGGGGGTGGGGGTGTGCAGGGCGACCAAGCCCAGCGGGCTCAGTCTGGCGGTGGAACGGCTCGAGGAAAAGGACCAGCGTGTCTCTGTATTCCTTCACGGAGCCGCTCTCCTATCTGAGCGGATGCCGGAATCATGTTTTGTGTCCTTGCCAGCAGCCATGCTACTTCTTTTCGTCCCTTTCCCAAGTTAATTTCTGTCCTTACATTTCATGACCAGTGATGACCACAGATTTCAGAATGGAGAGTCTGGGGCTAGGGCAAAGGTGCCCAGGACTAGTAACTGCGAGGCGTGTCCAGTGACCACTGGATGTAGTATTGTGGAGTGACCAGGGGAGGTGCACGGAGCCATCACTATCTTCTGGTAGGGGAGGGGGAGGGGGTGCGAAGGAGAGGGGCTTCGATCAGATACTGGGTAGCAGATGCCCAATCAGAAAAGCAATATTTACCAGCGGTGTCGGTTCGCAACAGGTTTAGGAGCAGATGGTGTCTCGTGAACTTGGAAGTCATTCCATAGATGACAGGAGTGTAACATATTTCTGAACTGATGCCCGATCATTGTTAGGATGCCTTTCACATCCTTGAAGGAGCTGTCTTGGTTGGCCGGCCCCAGTCTGCGCAGACCGGGAAAAAAATGATCCCCACAGTGAAGAGACAGAACGGGTCGCCTGGTGTGAAGTCTCAGATGTAAGTTAGGAGATATCTTTATCTCTATATAATCTATTTAAATGAAAAAAATGTAATTGACACCGGCAGATTTTTTATTCTCCAGTAGAGCATTTAGCAATTAAATAAATAAATACTATCTTGTCAGAGTTGTAGTGTGGTGAGTGTCCCAGACTCAGTGCTGAGCCACAGCCACTCCATGCATGGCAGATGACGCCCGAACCATCCTTGCCGTCCTTGCCATGGTTCCTGTGCGGGAGCCCATTGTTGTCACGTGTCAATTCCTCTCATTGAGGGCCTCCCTCTTTATACAATGTTGGAAACGTGTTCGTTTCATTCTTAATAGAAACCACTTTTCAAATTTAGGAGTGACAGGAATAATTCTTTTGTAATGAAAGGGTCTTGACTCAGTAATGGGGTTCAGCCAAGTGAGACTACTTGAGCATAACTGATTCCTGATTTTGGGGTTGCATTTGGCAAGCTGATCATGAATCTTGTGATCAGGGTTCTCTTCATGGGCAGCTACCCATTGGAAAAATCGAAAAGATAAACTCCTTACTCTTTTTGAAAATGTGCCTTTTATTATTCTTAAGTGTTACTGTCATATGAAATAATAAAATACCTTTTGGTGTATCACTTTTGATATTCCAAATGGTCATTAAGGTAGAAAACTAGGTTTTAAATTATTTGAATCCTACCACTCGTTGTTGTGGTGTGTGTTTAAATAATTTTATTGGGGGATCTTACAGCTCTTATAGCAATCCTTACATCCCTTGTGCCAAGCACGTTTGTGCATATGTTGCCATCATCATTTTCAAAATATTTTCTTTTTACTTGAGTCCTTGGCATCCTCTTTATTTCCCCCCTTCCCCACGTACCCCTTTACTAAATGATAAATTATTATTACTTTCAGCTCCTCTTTTGTTCCTTCTTCCCCCACCCTCCGACCCTCGTGCACCCTTGATTTTTTATTTGCTTAAGAAACAAACAAATTTGAAGCAACCTCTGTATACTCTTGAGATTATATTTGGAGATTCGCACTACCGCAGTGTAGGCTAAGGCGCCCACGTGACCTAGAGGGTGCCCCAGCCACAGAGCAAGCACAAGGTCAGCCGTTCGAAACCACTAGCCGTTCTGTGGGAGAAAGACCAAATTTACTATTGGGACAAAAGTTAGTCTCTGAGACAGGGACACTTCTGCTGTGTCCTCCAGGATCACTGTCCGCTGCACTCAGATCCATGTCGGTGAGCCTTTCTGTGATATTAGGAGTTAGGTCTCTTACCCTTTTCAGGTGTGCTTTTTGCAAACGACGACGACAGGTTTGCTGTCTCTTCCTCTCCCAAGACAAAACTGCCTGCACCCTTAAGGATGCAGGGGAGAGAAGCCTGGCCAGCACTAGGTTCACAGTGAATGTTGAGGTGCTAGGCCTCCAGGGGATGAGTGCAGGGCAGGACAGGGACTCCGATGGGGGTCCTCAGTCCTTTATATGGGCCCGTTGGTCCAGTTCAGGCCCAGGCAGCCTACCCGGAATGTGCTAGAAACTGGGCCAATCTGAAAAACTCACTTTAAATGCCACCCTCTTCCTTACATGTTGAGAAACTGCAGAGAATGGCTTGAAAAACTGGGAGTGTGGGATATATTCTGCGATTCTATTTTATTGCTACTTTGGCTGCAAGATTCCCTAAGATTCCTCAAATTCCACTGTTACTTTCACATAAGCTAACGTGAAACTAGACAAACAAAAGAAAGTGTATCCAATTTTAGCTTGGACTATAAAGTAAAACAAAAATAAACAGACCATAATTCAGGGCTTTCCTTGAGGTGCCTGCAAGTCTTGCCCCAAGCCCCCTGGTAAAAATAAAGTTGCATTTGTGCTGAGTGAGGTAGCGAGGCGATGTTTCTGAACATGTTGGTATGTGCAGCCAGGAGGAGATCATTGCATGTCTGCGTGTAGGACATGGTTATTCTTTTTAAACCTAATTGACTGACTATGAAGCATGCTGGACACTCAGGGAATAAAGCAAAGCAGAAAGAAACACACCAGTAAGGGGACATGTTGTCTGCCACAGAAACACAGATATTCTTCTCAAGTCTTGACCAGCATGCCCAAGGCGTCTTTGCAGGATAGGCCATGTGTGGTATTTTTATCAGGGCAGGATGCAGACATTCTCCCATTGAGAGTCAGCAGAAATTATAGAGTCACTGTCAGTTTGGTGTTCTTTGGGGGAGATTTACATAGTTAATATGGTTGGAATGGCTCACCGAATGGTTGAAGGTTCAAGTCCACCTAAAAATGGACTTCTGGAAAAAAAATGGCCACTGGAAACCTTATATAGATGCAGGGGTACCATGAGGTGGGTAGACACGAGAGAGACTAGTGGTAGCAGTGATAGTGATTGTGCTAGTTACATAATTTTTTTGTCAACTTGAAATATTGGGTTAGAGGCTAGCCTACAGAGCTGTGGGAAAGACTCATGACTGAATCCTCAAGAATTTCTTTAAAAGTCAAAACTGAAGCACCAGGTCTCTCCAGAGTTGCTGAGTCGGGATGCTTCTATCAACAGAATCAAGTCGTTCTGCCAAGACCATAGGTCCACATGGTCAGGAGTTCCTGACACACAAACAGAGCGACTGTGATTGCCAGCAGCCGAGTCTCAGCCTCCACTTCACTGTGCCTTCCCAAATGCCATGCAAATATGCGGCCTTTCGGTGAGAATGGAAACCACTGTAAGCCATCAGCTTCCATGTGACAGGGGCAAAAGATGGTCAACGTCTATGAATTCATTCCCAAAGAAATCTAAGAATTTTCAATATCAGCAGCAGACATAATTAATATGGAGGAAGTTCCAGTGTCTGACATGATGACCCTTAGTACTGTAGCTGTCCCAGGTACCAAAACAGTAGTCATTACAACCACTGGGCAAACGTAGGCTTGCTTCATGGTATTCAGTGGCTGCACAGTGTGTGTGGCGGGATGAAAATCAAAGATGTTTTTCAATAGTACTGACAGGCCCTGAGAAAAACTGCCCACCGTGGTGGTTGTCCATTGTCCTTAGAACGGAAGGCTGAACTGTGATGTCGTGAAAGCATGGTCGAAAATTCTATAGGGACAAGCAAAGAGATTTTTTTTTGACACGTGCCTGCTCACAAAGGGGGGAAAAAGTTCAACGTTGATGAGCATAATCTCAGTTAGTGCTCAGCTAGGAGTAGCTGCTGCAGTTGGCGGCTTTAACTGAAAGCTGCAGTTAACCACCTGTTAGGGCCTCAACAGAAGAGAGTGGGATGGATGGATGGAGGCATTCCGGATCCATGAATTCTGTAAATGTGGCAAGTGGTGGCTTCTGTGTGGGGAAAAATCACCCCAGAAACTATCTGTACCAGTTCAGAAAGACATGGAATGCACCCTAGCAGAAGGACAAAACTGTGAAGATGATGGTGGCATCCATTCAGAAGTCACCTAGAGGAATCAACAAGCAAGTCCATGATGTTCCGAGGCTGATATCATTGAGGGATTTGGAGAGGTTCCAGGACTTGAATGATAAAGATGATGACAACAAGTGAATAAACTTGCGAGGATTATTTTTAAGATGAAAACACAATTTCTTTTGTGACTTTTATTTTCTTGATTTCAAAGACATTGATGATCAAAAATCACATTTCAGGTTAAGGTCTATGAAAGGAATAAAATATAAGCAGCATTTCCTTTTTCGCCTTGTTGTCTTGGATGTCTTGCTACCAACCCGTTGCTAGCTCTTTGTTCATGAACACTGTCCGCTTTCAGCTTCGCTTCCTGTTTTCCAACACGAGCTTCTTCAGGTCACCATTGGCTACACTTGGGAAAAGACAAACTTTCAGTGAAGTTTCCATGACATCAGTTCTATTCTAGTAACATTAAAAGGGTGAACAAGAAAAAAGAGAGAGAAATTTTAAGTCCGCAACCTGTAACAGATATTGGTGGAGCGTGCTTATGAGATGAACCTAGAGAGGTTTCTTGATTTACAAACACATGTAATGCACGTGTTATTGACATAAAATAAATGGTGGCTAAGCTCTTGGCTGAGAATCCAAAGGTCTGTGGTTCAAACCTACCAGCCTCTTGGAGGAAAAGAGCTGTGCTTCTGCTTCCCCAAAGATACAGCCCTGGAAGCCCTGTGGGGTCAGTGCACGCTGCCCTTGGGGTTTCTCTGAGTCAGTCAAGTGGCCTGTCTTCTTGGGTTCAGGGTCTGCTGCTGCCCTGGGATCAGTGCTAACCTTGTCTGGTCTCTTCTACCACAAAGCTGCAATGATCCTTCTGTCCGGGTGTTATTTTGTCTGGGATAGGAGACTTCAAAAAAGGTTTGGAAAAAATGGAAGTAAAATATAATGGAAATTTCCCACAAATTTTTGAAGCCCTTTGTATGCCCAGGAGTGGTAGGGCAGGTCCCAGGGTATAAATACTGTCAGTCTATTATTAATGGCTGGCATGAAGGAATTATCATCACCATGGACTCAGTACTGCTAGAATACTACTTTCCAGGATGGATCCTTGGATCTAACTCTTAGACATTCATGCTGAAATAACTGTCTGTCTATCTATCTATGTTATCATCATAAATCACGAATTGTGTGTTTTTACTTTCCATTAAAAGTACACTTAAGAGCAAGCGGCAGAATTTGTATTTCTTAAATGTAAGATCTGCAACAGTGCAGTGAAAGGGATAAGTGAATAGAATAATCTGATACTTTCATAAATCTTTTTTTTTCATTAAAGTGCAAGAAGTAGAGTGTGGTAGAGAGAGAACAGCAGGTTCTTGTGTTACACCAAATTGAGTTCAAATCTTGCTCATGCAACTCAGGGTAAGCCCATTACTCACTCTTTGAGCCCAATTCCTTTGAGCACTGCTAAAATAATGGTAAAAATAAAAATAATAATGATAATACATTGCTAGAGAATTGGAGATAATGAATATCAAACAGGATAGTCCTCAGCACATCACCTTTGTGCAGGAAATGCTACTGTGGTCATTCTGGTGCGTGTCTCCCCTGTACCTCCAGTATGAACTGGCAGAGTTCACCAGAGTTCTGCCCAGCTGGTAGGTTTCTCCTGTTCGGGTTCTCCTAGGGAAAAAGGCAAAATTCAAACCCATTTGGAATCAACAGATTGAGGAACTCCAAATATTAAGGGAAAACAAATACATATCCATACACTTAAAAGAGCCTGCCAGGACGAGGTAGAGAAGCAAGCAGAATGGCAGAGGAGCGTGGGGCAGCGGGGCGGGGCTGGACAGGAGTCGGATCTCACAGTGGGAGCTCTTCAAGTCCCCCCTCCCCCCACCCCAGCTTCATCCTTAGAATGAATGTCCTGTCTGCCCTCAGCATTCGCTGACTACACCTCTCTGGGTGAGAGGGTACATCCCTGCTCTTCTAAAAACAGCCTGCATTTCCTTTTAATGACTTTACCAAATTGCACTGTCATCTTCATTTAGATTAGTGTTTCCCAAATGAGTTATATCACCCGGGGTGGGGGTCAGAGGGGTGGAGAGCCTTGATTGAACTGTCCTGGGAGGCTGCAAACACAGGTCCCTAAACTTTATCCTGGATTTGGGGCTATAGTGCAAAGGTTTTGAATTGCTAGGGGAGCAGTGAGTAGTTTGGTTTTGCTTTCCTAAAAAGGAAGCCAAATACGTTTGGGAACCTTTGATGATGTTGTGGTGATGCATTGCATTGCTAACCACAAAGCCAGCGGTTTGAAACCACCAGCATGCCTATGGGAGAAAGACGAGGCTTTCTCCTCCTGTACAGAGTTCCAGCTTCTGAAAGCCACAGGAGTCGCTTGACACTGTCCAACAGGGCTGCCACGAGTCAGAACCAATTGGGTGGGAGTGAGCTAGGGTGATTTAGATTTCACGAATAACTGCGGGAACTTGTTCAATGGTCCAGACCATTGCTGTGGTCGCTCTTCCCTTTTAATTTCAAGATATTCATTTTTATTTCTTTTTTTTGTTTGTTTGATGTCTGTTTTGGCTGGGCTGTAGTCAGCGCATAGAGGCCAGATCAGTTATGTGAACAGAGAGAATGTACTAATCCAGGGCTGTACACTGGACACCCAGGAAGGCTGGAAGAGAACAACTACGTATTCCAGAAGCAGCAGGGGTAGGGGAAGGCTGTAGGCAGAGTCAGAGGTCTACATTGCTAAAACACGGGTGCTCTGGAAAGAGGTGACCCTCTTAGCCCACTCAAAGGGGTAGTTGTTCGGCTGATGTTGGTGTCTTTTTGCTGAGGAAGGGTGATGAAACTGGCCACTGAGGAGCTAGAACATGGCAAACTGTTTTCCGTTGATGGACCCAACTGCCCTGCCCTGCATTCCTGCATTCTGCCCAGGCACCAAGAGCCCCAAGACGCACGTGGGACTGAGGCTTAAAGGGAAAGGAGCAACGCCCTCCC